>SJYO01014747.1:13669590-13869061 GCA_006410555.1 Capra ibex
GGGGGGGGGGGGGGGTCGTAACGGGGGACGGGGTTCGTGTCCCGGACTGGAAGGGAGGAGGAGGTGGAGGACGAGTGACGAGAGACGAGCGAGAGGAGGGTGGTCTCGAGACACCCGTGGGACCCGAGTCTGAGTCAAGTGGGATGTTAGAACATTTACTACCCCTCTCTCCCCCCTCCCGCCCCTCTACGTCCTTCTGTCGGCACCTCTCCCAGCGCCGGTCAGGACAGGTGTAGGACGGACCGGAAACCCTGGGACACGACCCTCGACTCGGAGGGAGTTCCGACGTGTCCTTGACCGGAGGACGTCTGGGGCCCCTCTGTGTCAGGTACGTCTCCCCCCAAGACCCCAGACAGGTCGAAACGTATAAAGGAACCATAGGGAACTCTTATTTTCCGACGAACGGCTCCACGTTGGAACTTAATCTCCGTGGATAAAGTGTGGTACCGCAAAAAGTATAACGACCAGCGTTTGGTAATCACCCAACACTTTAGTTAAATCACTACATGTCGGTCGTGAAATTTTGTTGCCTAATTTTTTTGTTATCGAAGTCACACACCGTACATCTTTCCCACTCGAAAAAAAAGGAAAAAAAAGAAACATACATGTACAGCGGTATGGATATCGATATGGATGTCGAGATAAGAAAGACCTCTGGACATGACCCACTACTACTTTTTGGTTTAACCAAAGAATTACACCAGACCGTCCCAGTTGTGTTTAACTTTTTGTGACCAGATCTGATTTTGTAGCGGCGACCCTGGTCGACCGGGACCTCATCATGTCTTTTCACTGGTTTGAACAAACCCCTGGGAAAACCTGGGTCTCCGAACCCAACTCCCCGGGCGACGGACCCCCACTGGCAGACAGGAACCACTCTCCTGAACGACCCCCGACACCTACCCTTCCTGGCGCCACTCTTGCGGGGAAACCTCCTGAGATTAACATAAAGACGAATTTACGGCGACGAGAAGGAACTCTACATATCTGACCTTCCCGTTGCGTCCTGTCGAACCTTCTCGACCTCCTACCCATCCGTCCTCCGCTTTGACCTCAGACGGTCCCTCGAGGTCGCCGGAAGACCCTGCACGACAAACTCGAATCCCTCACCTGTCCCGGGGCGCGAGAGTTCAATAGTCGCACGAAACGCCTGTCGTACTTTGGGTTCTAGAAGGCCTTCCCACCGTTCACGGTCCCTTCCCCCCGAGGAAGGACCTTCTAGTCAAAGTTTCCGGGGCGACACTGACTCCTGACCTCTGCTCGTAGGTCTCCCGACTCTCCCTTCCCTCCCTTACACTCTCACGTCCGCGAGTGTGGACTGGGAGGGCGGACGCAAGATCTCCGCTGTCGTGAACCGTCCCTCCTGCACGACACACCTCGTAGGGACTTGGTCCCACTACCCTGGAACGGGGTCTCTCTACCGTGCAAAGTAAGTCCTCGTTTTTCGCTGTGCCAGAGATCGGGCGACGAAATTTATATGTGACGTACGAATTCAGTCTTGTTAAGGTGGGTTCTAAAGTTTCAAACGCGGACAATCAGTGACACCTTTGGTCCTTTCCACAACCACCACGGACGGGGCCCGACACCCGTCGTGCGTCTTTATCGACTTTAACCCTAAGGCCGTAATTTACTTTGGAGACTGAAAGTTTCGAAACTATTGTGTTCACTGAAAAACGAAGAAAGTTTTAGGGAGAGGATGTACCTTTGTATGTAAAGGTATGCATTTTATCTATCGGTTACTCTTAAACGACATACCGAGTCCCTTGAGTTTGACCCGGCCATTGTTTGATCTCCCCACCCTACCCCTCCCTCCATCATCCTCCCTACAAGTTCACCTTCCCCTGTCCCAAATCATTTGGATACCGACTAAGTTCAACTACAAACCATCTTTGGTTGCGTTATGACATTAATAGGAAGTTAATTTTTATTTCAAATTTTTCGGGAGGAGAAAGGGAGGAAAAGGAGGGGGTATGGATCAAAGGAGTCTGAGAGGGGTGGAGGGAAAGATCCCGATGGTAGAGGGACCGAAACTTTCCTGCCTCTAAGTCGACAGGTCAGATCAGGTCCGATGAAGGGACCTGACAAAGAGTCATCTGACCTTAAAGACAAACCCTTTAAACCCTCACAGGTAAACCCTTATTGGTCTTCCCTAGGTTGTCCACAAAGAGTGACTCGTTTCCGGTGGACACTCCGTACATGAAGCACTGACAGTAAAAGGGAGAGGACCCCAACTGACTATGAGACGGGGTCTCTCCCAACCCTCCTCCTCCTACCTCCGGTCTTAGAGACGGGAGCTCCGAGGTCAGACTAGTCCCTTGTCTCTACACCTTATGCTCCTGTCACCGTCTGTCGATCCTACTCTGGGTCCCACGCGGGCAGGAACCCCACAGAAAATGTCTAGTTTGGAGAAAGTCTCAATCACCCCTTTGAAACCTCGTGGGAAGGTCTACAAAGTTGAAACTGTCACACCTGAGTTCACTTACGGAATGTCCGTTTACAAGGGTTCTTCTGACCATTGTCTACAGACGCCTTTATTTGTCGAGTGAGTCTTTTGTGGAACCGTTGTTGGTGCCATATATTTTTAAACTGTCGTCGGACGAACGGGGGAGAGTGAGACTATCACCCATCGGTCGGGATTTCCTGAGTTGGTCCTGAGGATTAGTTACCAAACAGAGACACCAAGGGGTCAAGACGTGACGACACGGGGTCCCAGTGACGTCGTTCGAGGACTCTCGGTGACTTATTGAAAAA
Organism: Capra ibex; assembly: GCA_006410555.1. NCBI lineage: Eukaryota > Metazoa > Chordata > Mammalia > Artiodactyla > Bovidae > Capra > Capra ibex. The sequence continues at coordinate 13,672,342 of SJYO01014747.1, forward strand.
GTTTCACTTGCGTCACTGTAGACGGTCCGAGGTACGTTACCTCGACAAACCTCGATTGACAGATAATTACCTTGAGAGTCCATATATAAAATCGGTCGGATCCCCGTTACGTTTCGTAATGAGTTCGTCATTCCCGCGGAACTTACCTCTCTCACACCGTTGGGTGGGACCCATACGAACCGCAGTCGTGCACACGGTAGAGTACCCACGAGCCGTTCCACGGTTCAGGGTCGACAGAGACGAGGTACAGGGAACGAGTCGGAGCCGTGACCGGTCGCGGAAACTTGGACGGTAACGACCAAAGAAAGACATTTCATCAACATAGAGATCGTACTCGAACTGGAACCAGAACTAAGTGTCAGGGATGATGGATCTCAAATCAGGATCTCCGTCGGTCCTGAAGAAGGAAACCCCGTTTCTTTTCTGTGTCCGTCGAGATACTACCACCGTTTCCGGACTCACACACACACAGGAACCCCGTCTGAGGGGTGGACCTGTGTGTTTTCAACAGTCTCGGATGGGACTCCGGTGGAATACTATCGCCATGAGGGAAGGAGGCCTGGAACAGGGAAAGGAGGGGCGACCGGCGGTGGTGGCAGAGGTGACTGGTCGGGGAGGAGGGGTAGTCGAACGCGACGTCTGGGACGTAGTGGGACGGGGGGTGTGCGACACGGGGAAAGACCTGACACCCAGGATGACCCGGGGACCGAAGCGAACCAGTAGCGGAAGTTGACGGCAGCCTTAGAAGAGAGTGATTTCAAGAGTCGTCAACCACCACCGGCCCACGACGTCGACCCATGTAAACAGTCTGGAGTCCCTGTACCAGGTCTGGAAGAACACCCCTGAGTCGTCGATTTGTGCGACCTTCACATCCTGAACATCCTGAATTCAGGGGCGTACCCAAGATCCGGACGGTCTCGACACCTCCTTTGAGAGGGCAGGAACGGACTAATACCAAGAGGGACGGAATCGACTTCTCTTTGAACTACACCCTCCGAACCGACCCCCGAAGCCAGGGGAACGCGCCGGGGAGACGGGGGGCTCGACCCGGACACAAAAGGCGCCGAGATCAGAGGGAGAGCCATCGCCACCTCCCGTCCGGCGACCGTCTCTACCCTCGTCACGACGCACTTCTGAGTGCCCGACCTACGTACGTCGGTCCGAAAGAGGAGGAGTGTCGAAGTCCCTCCTCTGTGACCGACAGGGGTTCCACCTCCACAGCGTAGGAGCGGTGGGGGACACGCCCCTGGGACGGAGGGGCCTCCCGACACGAGACACTAGTGGTTCACACACGTCCCGGACCCTCACCCCGCCCGTCTCTTCGCCGGTGGGGACGGAGTGGCGGGGGCCTGAGGTGGTACAGTCGGGGAACTCCGGAAGGCCTCCACCTTTCTCCGGACGAGTAAAGGTAAAAAACTCATGGAATTTATAAACTTTTCTTTTTTCTCGGTTCTTAACTATGTCTTTTAACACCTGTCACGTAAAATAAATTTACGAATTATATTTGTTTACGGAAAAATCGTGACCACGTTTATGTTACCTACCCATCTGTGAGTAAAATCTCTCCGCCCCCAGTGACAGAGACCAAACTCCGGGAAGCACTTACTTGGGAGGACCACGAGACGAGGGGCACCCGCGAACCCCGTGGAACCACCCCCAGAGGACGGTTTCCCCTAGTCCCGGGGTAAGAGGATCACCTGGTTCGGGAAGTCTGGTCGAGACATGTAGTCCGTCCCTCCCCTCGGGAGCCCGACCGACACCCGGTCGGACGTCGCCGTCTCCCAGAGGAACGACCCGCCCCCACTCGTCGGTTCCTCTGTGCCCCCACCGAAGGTCCTGTGCCGCGAGGAGGGTCGCGCCCACGGGTAGTGACCCTATAGACCGACGACCAAGTTGCACCCGTTTTCGCGGAGAGTGTCCGCCGAAGGTGAGCCCGGACTCTACGAAAACCTGGATTCGTGCTCGAGATCCGGGTCCGGCTGGAAGGTGGTCGAAGGAAGACACTGCCATCGTCGGTAGACAGGTGGACCCCTGGTCGGTCACGACCGGTCCACGGCCCGGTTCTCGGCACCTGTGGCGTTACTAAGTGTCGCCGAAAGGGCCGCGCCCTCCCTCGACACACACAGAACCGTCGGCTACCCCCTCCTTTCGTGTCCCCACACTCAGTGCAGGTGCCTTGTCACCCCAGCGAGACGCCACCGACACTGGCCGAGTGAGTCGACACCCGGGACTCAGGGGCGGGACACATGTCTCGTCTCCTTCAGACTCGACCTGGGACTACTTCTGTCCTGAGTCGGGCCGGTCCTCACGACCGCTCTCTTAGGGACCCTGGGTCCCCGTTACCCCCCGCGTCCTACCTGTGATCACCCTCCCCACCCACCTCGTCCTCCCCGGTCGTCTCGACCCAGTAATCGTCGTACCGGCACTCCCGAGTCCTCCCGGAAAACCCACCTTGAAACCGAGGCCAGACGTCTGGAGTCACCCCGGTTCTCCGGTGACGTTCCCTGGATCGACCTCTACTTCGGGATTTACTCCCCCCTTGGGCCCTGGTCCCGAACTCACCTCCTCTACCCACGACCGAACACATCCCACCAGGGACCACCTGTGGTGGTTGGTTCTTTCGTCCCCTCAACCCTCTACTCCCACGACTACTGCTCCAGAGAACACCGGAGCTCCCCCTTTGTCTATCCCCTCCCCCACAGACAACCGGTCACGTCCGCCCCGACACCCACAGTCGAAAACGCGATTCTCTATTACTCTCTCTTGTCGAAACCCTCCCACCGCCCCCCGCACCACCCTCTCGTCTCTGTGGGCCCCTGTCCGCACATTCCCTGTCCACCACCCCCCGGCCCTCCCTCATCTTCTCGAACCACCTCTTAGGTCTCTCGGACCACCCACCCGAGAGGGACACCCGGGTGAGAACGAGGGGAGGGTGGTTGGTCCCCTCCCCAGGGAACTCCTGACACTAGACTCGAAACCCTCAAAGAGAAGGGTACGACCACAGACTGTGTGTTATCGGTGATTCAATCACAACCAATTTAGGCGACTTGTGTTTGTGTCGTGTCTTCGGTCACCCGACCACCCACCACCACCACCCGTTCCACGTCTTTTAAAGGTCACCCAAACCGGTGCCTCCACCCCGTGGCCGGTCTGGGAAAGGTCCTTCACCCCACCCACACCTCCCCCTGCCTGCCCCCCTCCCTCCGTCGCACCAAAGTCCACCTCAACATATCCCACGCCCGCACTCCTGCGTCTCTACGACACACAGAGACAAGAAAGATCTTCAAACTGGTTCTGTTCTTCCTCTCCTTCACGTTCTACGCAGAGACCTCTTATAAAAAAACAAAAATTTGTAATTAACAAAGGAACGGAGACGGTACGAGGGAGGAGGAGGGTTTATATTAACGTACGAGGAACGCGTTTTCGATCCTTTATGTGTATTCATTCTTCTTTTATTTTTAGTGGACATTAAGGTAGGTGATCTTTAAATATGACAATGAAACCTCAGTAAAGGAAGGTCTGAAGAACAGAAAATCATCTTTACCGTAGTGTGTCTTGTAAGATTAAAACGTTCCATGGGAAAAGTGCATTATGAAGAACTTATGGCCAGAGACACTTGATGACAATAAGTTTGGTGAGAAATTTTAAGATAGATGGATGGATAGATTATGGACCCTGACTTTACCAAGTTTTACATTGTCCATGTTTTTTTGGAAGTCACCTTTCAACGGAAAGTAACGGGTGGAGGGTCAGTGAGTCAAAAGGGAAAAACCTCCGTTTACTACAAGGGAATTTTGTAGGTCCAACCACCACTCTATAATAAGGGTACACCCATAGAAGGGTTTACATAATTTTTTTGCAGAACAGAACCTACACGATTCAACTAAGTCAGCACAGACTGAGAGACGCTGGGGTACGTGACATCGGGAGGTTCGAGGAGACAGGTTCCCTAAGAGGTACGTACGTATGATGTCACCCGACGGTGCGGGAAGAGGTCCCCTAGAAGGGTAGGGTCCCTAACCTCGACGCGGAGAATGAGAGATGGAATCGCGGTGGACCCTTCGGGGACAGAACCTATCAATCCACGACAAATTAAAATACAACGATAGTGAGTACTCCCGAAGGGACCACCTAGTCTCCAATTTCGCAGACGGACCTTACGCCCTCTGGGTCCAAGTTAGGGACCCAGTTCTTCCAGGGGACCTCTTCCTTTCCCGTCAGGTGAGGTCATGAGAAGAACGGACCGGGAACTACCTTTAGGAAGCTCACTTTAGAAAATTTGCGTCTGAATTAAAAGAATCTTGTTCAAAGATTTTCACCGTAAAGACCCAATCTTCCACCTTGGTTAATTTCTTCGTTTTGTCTCGGAAAGCTTTGGTCTGAAATGGAGGTTCCTTTGACTACAGTTGACTGTAAGGGTACCGTCGTAGGGTTGGGACCTGAGACAGAGTCCAGGAGGTTGTGACGGGCGAATCGACCCCTCTCTCCGAACACCCACGGAGACTGGGAGTGACCCCAACGTAACATCCTCTTTGGTTGCTGTTGAACTCCCCACCCTGTCACCCCCATGAGACACAACTCTCCCGTCGGACGGGACGCCTCCATGTCTTGTGTCGGTCGACGCCACCCAGGTCCTCCAATGTGACAGATACTTACGGTGAGGGTCCCTTACGGGAAAGTGTAAAAGTCTTCCGGTGCTCTTCGAGTCCGTGGGACTCCGTACCCCAAGTCCCCGTTAACCATGTGTGTGACCTAAAAACAAACGAGACGGGGAAAATCGTCCGTTGTGACACCGAAGAAGTCACTGTCGAAGGTCTACACGACCCTCCGTGAGGTCCTCGTCACACACACACACACAACGCCCCCCCAATTACGAGAATCCACTCGACTCGTTTTTGGGTGAAGAGGGATCTACCACGGGGTTCGTGTTTCGGAACCCCACTTTCGCGTGTAGGCCACGAAAATAACCCCTTCCGTCCGAGACCTGACGAGTACGGACGGGTCGACGCCCTCACCCCACCACGTCTCCTTACGGTTCCTTCGGACGACGACGAGGGGGTAAGTATTTAGGATCCTGAACGCCTCAACCTCGACCTCCATTTGAACTTACACCCCTCTCCGTCCTAGGGGAAACCGTATGGTAGTTTTGAAGCACGAAGGTGAGACGACGGACGAGGGGCGGGGACGGGGTGCGGTCTCCTCGTCGAGGAGACTGAAAAAACCGTACGGACCTTGTGATCTGATAAGACATCCGACAAATAATCTCAGAAAAGAGGATTTAGGGACGGTTGACGGTGGGGCGGGGGGTTTTGTCTTCCCTTCGTCCCAATTAATCTAAAGGTCGCATATAGCACTGGCCGGAAGTCCAATCCCAACGTTCTCCAACGGGACGTAAACGAAAGTCAGACTGAGGGGTCAAACCCTCCGGTCTCCATCGCGGACGGACGGGGGCGGGGCGGGTCCTCGTGGAAGTTCCTGCTCTTCGAACGGACTTTAAGTGTGGGGTCTCGCGGTCGGAATCTCTACCTCACAAGACCCTCAGGGATGACCGGTGCCGGGGGAGGAGCCACTTACTCCTTGTTTTGGAGCTCCGATGTCGAGAGACCCGGGAACCGATAAGTAGGGGTGACTAATAAGAAACGTTGTTACAGGGGGGGTGGGGGAGCCTATACAGAGCCTATAGGAAAGACGAGGTAGGTCCATCTGAGAAATGACCAGGTTCCCGACGTCATTGTTTAATGGTGTTTAACTCACAGAAGTTTGTCTTCTCTGGCAGGATACCAAGACCTCCCAGTCTTCAGTCTTTAGTCGGAGTCGCCCCAACCAACACCGGGTTTCAGGGGTCCCTCTTCCCCTGGGAACGCAGAGAGCCGAAGGACACTACCGACCGTTGCGACCCACGAGGGACCCACACAGGAAACATCTGTGTGGAGAGGTTAGAGGTAGAGGCAGAAGTGTACCGCAAGAGGAGAGGCGTTCCCAGAGACAGACGGAAGAAAATGTTCCTTGTGATCAGTAACCTAAATCCCGGACGGGATCAGATCGTACTGGAGTGGAATGGATTCATTAATGTAAATGGCATGGATTAACGTAAACGTTTCTGGGATAAAGATTTATTCCAGTGTGGAACTCCAAGACCGACCTGTACTCAAAAAAAAAACCGTCCCCATCACCCCTGTCCCTTGTGACGAGTTGGGTGAGGCACAGAGACGAAAGTCTGTGAGGGTCGGTCGTTGGGTGGGACAGGAAACAGTCTTGGTAGAAGGAGCTTGTCGTGACTCGTGGACTCGTAGGAAGTACCTAAAGGGTGACGGTTGTTTTATTTCAGGATAGAGAAATCGAGTCGAAACCTTTTGAGTGGCGTCAGCCCAGGGTCGTCATAAAAAAGTCTAAGGTAAAGAGGTCAAGAGGCTGAGTGGGGGAAGCGGCAGGTTAACGTGTCCTTTCGAAACGGTACAGCAACCTGTCCGACATTCACGGGACGGCGGACGGCCCAAGAGCCACGAAACGGCGTTGCGAAAGGAAGAGTTTGTGGGTACAGTACGGTGTGGAAAGGACAGGGCACTCCTATAAAGGTCGGTCTGTTCAACCCTCCCGAGTGGAGACGACCGTCCGACTGACCTGATGGGAGAGAAGCAGAGAAGAGTCAGACGACACTACGAGAGGAGACGTACCGTTAGATAAAAGACGTGGATTCCTACTCGGACTCAGAACTTGAAGAGACCCAGGAATCTAAACTATCCCCCCATAGTTTAGTGCACCGCAGTTTCTGGTTACCACCACCTGGGGCGACAACCCCACTAGGATGTTCCCCCAACAAAATATCGGTTGTACTAATCTCGACCAGCACTAAGTTACGTCATTGACCTAGTGGGGTACAGACGTCGGGAACACTACAGTTCTCGGGGTACGACTCTACTTTACTCCCCTTTCCTCTCTTACCAACGGCGGAAATCTCAGCTCCCGCCGTCAGAAAGTTTCCCTCTCACCTTACTGTCTGCACGGAGCCCTCTTCACTCAAGAGTCCCAGTTTACACCTCCCCGTGACCAAAGTCCCCCTGGCAACAGTACTAGGAACCCCGCCCCCCTCCCACACCACCCCGCCTACGGGACAGGAATGAGAACGACTACCTGTCAACCACTCTCTCTACAACCGTCCCAACCCCCGACCCTCCTTCCATCTTATCCTCTGTGCAACCGTCCCTTGTTCTACCTGCAGTTATGGAAAGTGAGAGTTGAGATTCTCTACGAGACTTTTCGACCTACATTGACTCTCCCATGGTCCGTCCTTCCGGTCCCCAGAGGTTTACCTCCTTTATCGGACGTTCACAGTCTGTAAAATAGAGAGAATTCGCCGTCCTTCTTTGTTTGATCGCTATAAAAAAGGAAGAGATATGTTTAAATTTTCCTCCAAAGAGAATTTTAAGACACAACGGTATTACTATGGACCAAAGTGGACTTCAATTGGTTACGGAAGAAGAATACCTTTACAAATAGATTTCGATACGATTACATGATCCGTAAATGGGGTTTGAGACAGAAGTTCAGCCAAGGCGGAAAACCCGAGTCTTGGATGAACTATTTGGTCATACAATATGAGGCTATAACAAGGAGCTTAGATACATTTACTTTGATAAACATACCACTAGGCGGGAAGAAGTTCTAAGTTCAATTAGTAAAATACCGGGTTCTACTTGGTAAACCTCGGTTCTAATAGGGTTTTATGTAGAATACCCACTCCCCGGACCACGGTAAGATTTAAAACTCTGTAATGAAAGAAAGTAATTGTCTGACGACCACTGATATATTATAGGTCGATTTCTGATCGTCCCCCCATGAGAAAGACGGGGGAAGACTACGGATACAGTCTTCGAAAGAGATAGAGGAAATATGAAATTATTTTGAAATAATGTGTTTTCGAGACTCGCTAGTTCGGAGCAGAGACCGGGGCCTAACTTAAGAAGAGGAGTCCCCCGGTTCTTAGGGCCGCAGCATTAAGTTGTTGTTGGAAAGTATTGTTCCTACAAAGTCAAGGTTTCCACCAATACCCACAGAAAACGACCGGGGAGGTTTCACCGTCACTGACCGTTGACCGGGAAGTTTGGGGGAGGGTATCGAAGCGCAGTGGTACCCATGTGCGCACCGTGAACCAAGTACACCTTCGACCGAAGGAGATTTACAAAGACGGAGAGAACGTGGGACAGGAAAGACAAATACTGAGCCAACGTAGGTTCAGGAGATCCGCAGCGGAAACCCCTAGTTCTTCGTCGAGTGGGTGCCCTCCTCTTCTCTCCATATTTCTTGACCCTACTCTTAGGACCCACCTGTCTACGAGTACCACACCCGAGACCCGACTCGGGTGACCTACCCTGTAAGACGTAAAGTCTATCTGGTCCTGTCTAGGGGTCATAGTTTTGGAGACTCAGATGGTCTCGGGAAAGAACGACCCTACTCAAACCGTTACTTCCGAGGGAGTGCCGCCATCCGAATCTGGATGATTCGATTTCTTTGTCGGTTCTTTCTTAGAGACGGGGAACTCGCCTGTAGTACGTTACGATCGGGACTAAGACCGACTCGACTGAACACGGATGGACGAACCAGAGGGAGTGGACCGACCCAAGTGTTCTTAGAGAATGATTGGGAACTGAGGTAATTTTCTTAACATCACAGAATCTGTCAGACAGAGTTTCCAAACGGCCAAAGGGAGGACTATCTAACGGTCCAACCCACAAAGTCGGCAGTCATAAGTTGTCCTCTCCTTCCTAAATCAGTGCAAAGAAAACAACCATTCAAAGGAGACGTTTCAGGACCAAACGACCACGATTGTCGCTAAGACGAACCCAAGTTTCTTCGGCTTTTGGTCGGCATGTCTTTCCTCGTGGAGCTCAATCTCATCCAGGATGAGTAGAGGCACTACTTACACGTGCTCACACGTCACAAAAGTCTCAGTCCTTCCCCTCTCCGCGGTCCTCCTTTTTCCTACGGTACAAGTGTTGAGACAAGAATTCGTCACTAAAAAGAGGTGACGAGGGATAATGCCCTTAAAAGGTAGGTGAAGGTTGTCTGTCTCTCTTCACGTTTGTTGTAAACTGTGTTTCATTTCGTACTTTTCTAGAAAGTCACCGAGTCACAGGACCGACACTGAGTCTTAATAAGTAATATAATTTTTTTGGTTTTTCGTTTTTTGTGTACCGGTATACCCGAGGTCTCTACTCAAACCTCGTCTCCACCGATTGAGTATGGTACAAGAAGAACGGTAAACGACAGGACAGGGGGAACTTCCTCTAACCCAATCAGGTTGAGCTTAAAGACTTTGTAGTTCCTAAGATCCATCAACGTAGACACAAAGAAAAAGGGTTGATCTGTCACTTAATGAACCCCCTTTCCTACCATAGGTAAACTGAAATGTAGACATCCTTCGTTGAGTCATTAGTCGAGAATTCTTGTAAAAAAAAAAAAAAAAAAATTTCTTACTGACCAAATGTTTGTCGTTCTGGGAGACGTTCACATTCTGTAGTGTGAGGGCAAAAGGGAAGCCTCGTGCATGTATAAACTACACCCGAACGTGGTCCTAACCCTAAGGATGAGTTTTCGTCCCGACCAAGGACCCCGAGGTACTGAATGTCTGTTTTCCTCTGTCTCGGCACGCGTCCCGTCCCCCTCTCCCCTCGGTACCCTTCGCCACCCCACCTACGCCAAATACCTCCCAATTCCCTTCTCCTCACCAAATTCTTTTGGGTTTAGATAATAGAATGACGGGACCTCTAGTGACCCGACTTTACTTCCACAACCCTTCCGACACATGGAAGACGTCCAGATCTTCTCGTGTCAAAAGAGCGGAAAAGGGTGCCACTCTCCGACGGACGCAGGAACCCGAGTGCCGGGGAAGTAAAAGTTTCGGTCGTAGAAGTTTAAAGAGAGACTACTGCTCGAAAGGTGGAGGGCCACGGGGAGAGCTCGTGGGGACCCTGATTAGGTGCCGCGAGTGACCGAGTACACCCTGACGAGGGGAGTGCAGACCCGACACACGGGGCATTGCAGGAGTGTCCTAGACCCCTCGTGCCAAGACCCCGGCACAACACCACTGGGGTCCTCCCGGGGCCCCCTACCGTCTCCCGCCACAGTCAGATGTGAACTCCTTTGAACCCGAGTCTCTCAAGGACCTTTAAGCTGAGAAAAAGAGGTACCCTGCCACTGTAACGGAACCACCGGCCTGGGGACGCGGGTCTTCGGATTCGTTCTGAGTCATCTTCCGGTGACCGAAGGATAGGCAGACCAGGAAAAAGATGCGGGCGCGGAGTGCCGAGAGAGGGGTGTGACCCCGACCACCACCCCCCGTTAACCCCTCACGACACAGCCCACCCCCCGTGGGGAGGGGTGTTTACCTCTCGTCGGTGGTGGAAGTCGTTCTAGTCCTAGAAAATAGACTTTCTGGGAGTAACACGACCGTCTTCGGACTCGAGAGTCTTCGCTCAACGGTGGCCTCCGGCGACTCCAGAGGCTGGCCCGCCACGGGACATCAGTCTTAGGACCTTAAGGAGGGGACCTTCCGTCTGCTTCCCCTCGGATCACCAGTTGAGAACTTGGCTTCAGTGCAACGAAGGGACCACGTCGCCTCGCCCGAGGAGTCCGACCCTTGGGGCAACGGGGTCCCGGCCGAGGACCATTTTCTCCCACAAAATCGACGGCCGCCACCCCGCCAGGAGGCTCCTCCGCGACCACCAAGACCACAGTCTCGGGTACCGCTTCCGGCGTCCCGCGGGTGGTCCGTCTTGCCACCCCGAAGAGGTCCAGGTCCGCTCCCGGGCTCCTTTTCTGCCTCCTCGCGAATGACGCACTCCGAAGGGAATCTTTCTCGTGTGGTACCAGCCTCCTACCCTCCTCCCCCGGCCCCCGAGGAAGGATTCCCGGGGAGGAAGGTCAAGAGCGAGAAGGTCCCTCGCCCCCTGGGAAGTGGAAGCGGTGACATGGGTGACGGGGGTTTGGGCGCCCTCAGACGGACGACGGGTCGTGTACCCCCGGGCCCTGGAACAACCTTGCACTTAAGGAGTATCGAGGCTCCCATCCGGTCAGACGTCTCCTTCTGCACCGACCCTCCCCTCCGTCGCCCCCACTACCTCCTTCCGACGGGACCGGGTTCGGGGGCCCCCTTTGACCCCCGTAGCGACTCACCCTGCGTCGTGGACGGGTCCAAGAGGGACCCCTCCCCCGGAGTCACGCTGTGCCACCTCGAGGGGAGGCAGGGGTCGGTAACTGGGAACCACCCCCACCCTACCACTCTCCACCTCACCTCCCCCCCACAGAGGGTGGGACCTCGACTCCCAGTGTACCCACTCGAAAGGACTGGGACCTTCAGAAATCGTACCTCAAGACGGGGTGTGAGGCACCAGGAGCTCTCTGTAGAACTCCAGACCGTCCCCGCAGACGTCTTTTCACACACACCTCCTTTGGTCCTTCTCGGACGTCTTTGTCGGCGTCTCCACCGAGTAAACCACGACCCACCACCACCACCTACCATCACCGCTGCCCCGTCCCATCCCCTCGGCTCGCACGTAGACTCCTGTGGCCTGTCGTTCCTACCGACCTCGAGAGTAGTCGGACTCTTTGAAAAGGGAACCCCCTTTACTCGGGACCCACACCCGGTTACCGGTTCCTACGAGGGACCCGTCATTCCCGTTTCGGGACGGAGGTGCCTCCACGACTTTTGGACGTTCGGGACCGTTCCTCTCTCCAGGCTGTGAGAGACACATGGGACGTCGGAGTCTGTTCTTCTCTCTCACGGACGGGGAGGTTCCTTCTCAGTCAAGTCTTCGGGTCGTCGGCGGTGGGGGCTCCTCCACCGGAGGGAGGTCCCGGAGGTTCCGACACTGAGTCCGAGGGTCTCGACTCGGGGGTCCTTCGTTCGGGATTCTCTGAACCACAGTGAACTGAACATCGGTGCACCCGAGGTCCCTGGAGACTTACAGAGTCTGGAAATCTCGGACCCTCCGATAAACCACAGAATTACCCGGAATCTGGGACGACGCCCTTAAAGGACCCAACCCTTCCGACTCTTAATTCCAAAGGGAAATCCTCCGGTCGTTAGACGACCTTCTACACCTCATTTTGCTGGGTGCTCCAGAGGAAAAGGAAAGAGGACCCCGAGAACCGACGAGCACTCTACACGGTTGACCTTATGCTCTTGGTCGTCTGTACCCCGCCCCTCCTTGTTCTGCCTTCCAGACACCCGGTCTTCGTTCCGGCGGGGTCCTTCAGAGATTCTAGAGAGAAGACCACCACTCTGGATATGGGACATCCTCCCTCGAGTACCGAAGGTCCCCTCCCCACCGGGAGAAACCCTACCCACTCGAACCAACGTAGGTCGGTTCAAACAAAGAATCTCCCTGGGACTGTCGGAGACCCCACATTGACGGGTCTCACCTCTGACCTAGAACTCGTCTCTTTTAGGACGTCCAAGACCTCGTTCCTCTCGGCGGAGGGGAGGGTGTGGGTAGGGGTGGGAGTAGGGGTGGGAATGAGCCCCTACGGCCGAACTTACCTCAGGTGCACCTACCTGGACCGACTCTTTAGGGTCGCCACCCACACTGTAGTAGGTCAGCGAAGACCAAAGGACCTTTGGGTTCTTGAATCCTCTTCGACTTAGGAAAAGATCTTAAAGATAGACCTTCGGTGGTCAAACCAAAAACAAAACTTGGGTCAATCGTGTTCACGTACTCCTGTCGACAGTCCATTACACAAGCTTTCAGACTACCCTCCCTCGTTAATGACAATTTCAAGACCCTCCATAGATTAACCGATGTCAAGGCCGACTCAAAGTCACACTAAACAATTCCAACTATTAGTCGCGATGGGTATTGGAGTACCTTGGACGGCTATACAGACAGCTGTCGGTAGTTCAGACCATAAAAAGTTACTACTCACTCGTCGTGTGCACCTTTCCGTCACCTCCCATCACCAATTCTTGTGTCCGAGACTCTGGGCGGCGGACCCAAACCCAGAGGGGAAACGGAGACCCGTACCGGAGTCCGTTCGAGGCCTTCGAAAGACAGGGAGTCAAAGGAACAGACATTTTACCCCTACTTTTATCATAGAGTGAGGATCCAAATTACACTACTAACCTACTCAATTATCTACATTCCGTACATCACGTCGGGTGCCGTACAAGGTACCTGAGTTCACAACCGATGACAATCATAGAGAATAAAATAAGGCTAAGAAATTTTTACTCGAAGGGACCACCGAGTCTACCATTTCTTAGACGAACGTCACGCCCTCTCTGGAGTCAAACTAGGGACCCAACCCTTCTACGGGATCCCTTCCCTTGTCAATAGGTGAGGATAAGACCGGATTTCCTGTCGCCTTGGACCGTCCGATGTCAGGTTCCCCAACGTTTCTCAGCCTGTGCTGACTCGCTGAAAGTGAAAGCGATCTTTAGGTAAAGCAAGTACCCCTAAAACGGTACACATAAACCTTCTTTTCAATCGAGAAGGAAAGACACAGGACTGTCACACGAATCCTTTACTCTACAAAATACAAACCCCTGGCTACTAAGACCTTTCCATTATCCCAACCATGTGTCTTTGTCCGAAGGTCATGGCATTTAGATATGGGTCGTAGTTCCGAACCATTAACCAACTACTCACTAAAGGCGTGAGAGTAGTTTAATAGAAACCAACGAAGATACAGGTCTCGGGCCCTCTTCCAACGACCTTTCATCGGTCGTATACTAAGATATCATAGGAAGGGAGACCGTAAGAGTGTCAGAGACCTCGACCCTTCGACCACATATATAATTTTTTTTCTAAAACTTTAACGTTACTCAAAAGACAAAGAATGTTCTAAGGGGAACACAGGAGAGACCACCTCCGGGTGGACCAAACGATAGTTGTGACTTCCTGTGCCGCGGTAGGCACGGTCGGTACTCTAAAGTCAACTCTGTGAAGTATGGAAGAGTCTCCTCTTGTTCTTTGTCACAGTCTCGGTGGAGCGACCGATTAAGAAGTTGACTACCCTATCACAGACCTTTTACAAAACTTTTGTACTTTTCACCGTCTAACCGGACGTATTGTGTGTCTTAAACTACAGTGTGTAAGATTTCCAGTTTTTAGAGGTACTTGTTTCGTTAGGTCTCCCAAACTAAGGACACAACGTAGCCATGGAGGATTTACAAACTGACCGTAGGATCGCCCCCCACAATACTATTCGTTCCTCGGCAAGTACATTATCGCAACTCATATGAACGTGGATCGCAGAGGAGTAGAGCGGGGTACTCTCTCCATCCACGGACCGTGCCTCAACTGTCAGGAGTTCAAGGTCGGGTGTCTAGAGTCAGACGGACCGAGACAGGAGAGAGGGGAGGGGGAAGAGGGGTGTTGGGAACCGAACGGTACACGAGGAAACTCACCTCCCCCACTGTCCTCCATGTCGAGGACCCGGAAACCTTCGCCCTCCCTTTCCTAGCAGAACTCCAGGAAAATTTTTTGACCTGTTTCAGAACCAGACTGTGCCCTAGAGAGAAGGGACCCAATTATCGCACCCCCAAGGGGGCGTTATCAACTGGGTTGACTGGGAGAAGTAGTATACTACCTCTCTGAGACGAAGAGGTCCCGGGGGGTTTTTCGCACACCCCGCCGTCCCTCTCCACCGTCACCAACTTCGGTAGGATTGGGGCCCAGGGGTCCCACCAGGACCCGTCTCCGATTCCCCTCTCCGATCTTTAGGACCTCCCCCAAACACAAACAAATATTTAACCTCCCGTTCCCCCTATTCGACACTCTTTCATTTACACCGAAACCTTTCCTTTCCGAACAAATGTAAAGGTTCCTCTGGCCTCACCCTGATACTTTCGGGTAGAGTTACTGACACAGAGGCCCCCACTACTACGGAACCCATAGACTCACGAGTAATAGACTGTCCGTGACAGCTCCTAGTTGGCCTCTGGACCCACACCTAAAGAGTTCGTGTTTGGGGCCCCAGGTACTTGATAAAGGATATTGAGTCAAAGACAGGTCACAAGGGTCCAAAAATAGATGAGCATCTTCGACGTAGGTAAGTCCTCTTAAGTCGGGTAGACCCAAACGAATCACGTGGACCTTTAACCGTCGAAAGACGAAAACCTCGGGTAGCGGGATAGGGGTCTGTAAACCCAGATTCGAGACTCCCCGGTAGTACCTGTGACACACCCCACTCACCACCAGGACTTCGATCAAGAGAACCTACCGCTGGGATCCCCACGTCCCGGAACAAAGTCGGAGGACACAGACACCGGTAGTGTCGAGACAAGAGGCCTGGAGGGGTTCCCCCGGTGTCGGGACCCCGTCCAAACGTCAGTCGACTGTACTGTCCTCACTGAATCGTGCGAACGTCCGTACGGGAAGGAATTGATCCGGACACCCGTTCAGGAACCCGGAGCGACGGACGGACCCGGGGAGTCCAGGTCGGCCCCGGAGCCCCACGAGACGTTTCAACTCGACGAGAGGGGAGACGCACCCACGATCGGAACGGGGCCCTGGTGACGGGAGAAGTCCCACGTCTACGGCATGCGTAGGAAAGTCGTTCAGAAGGACGTTTGGACGAGAACAGAGTCGAGAAGCGAAAGGGCAGAAGAGGTTCCTGTGACAGACCAGAAAGAAACGGAGACCAGAGAAGATTGACCCGGGGCTCCCGTCCGTCACCTGTGACGGCCCCGCTGCCACCCAGAACCATTTACGTGTCTACGCACACAAAAGTCCAGAGGATACAGTCAACGTGCAAGACTAACGACGGTAATAGGAGTCCACCACCGCCGTAGGAGCAAGACCTTGGTCGTTGTGACTCCGTGTATGTCTCTCTCCACTAAAACAGGAGACAGTGTTCCTTCATTTACCAACTCAACACCCCCTCGAGTCTCGATCCCAAAAGTGGGGTCGAGGACTAGTCGGATTGGGGGTCCGGGACTACAGGTTCTGCTTACGGAAGTGTCCACACACGAGAAGATCCTCGCTATAACGCCACGGAACTCGAAAAGGAGAAAGAGGTCCCAAGGAACTTCTCATTTAATTTAAAAAAATATTTCCCCCAAGAGGTCTGAAGGAATCCTCAAAAGAATGGTACGGATCTCCCATGTCTTCAGGGTCCTTGGGACTCAGACGTCTGTGGGAGACTAATCTGGGTGGAAAGGACTTCGACGACGACGATGACGATTCGTCACCACAAGTTTAATTATTTCGTAAAAGAATGAAACAAGACAACACGACACGGTATCAATGGTTAAAGGTATCAAAATAAAGGATGAGAAATTTACGTAATAACCAGTATAATAATCGAATTGAATGTGATATAGTAAAATAAAATTATAAAATTTAAATTACAAATTATATAACATTATATAATTATATATAAATTAAAGACACCCGACTTGAACTTTTGAATGGTATCAGTTAACGCAATAAAGATACATTTTGTAAAAATGGAATACAATCCCAAATCGACCAATACCTCTTCCTTTACCGTTGGGTAAGTTAATAAGAACGGACCTTTTCGGATAACCTCTCTCTTCGGACCGTCCGATGTCAGGTACCCCAATGTTTTCTTACCCTATGTTGAATAATTGAATTGTCATTGTTTGTCGACCGAGTGTTACCACACACTCAAAGTCCACTTGTTGTTCGTTTCACTAAGTCAATATATACATAGATGAGAAAAAGGGTGACTCCAATAATGTCTTATAACTCGTCTTGAGGGGACACGATATGTCCGTAATAAAGAAATCCTTTCACGGAAAGCTCAAGGAGTAGGTTACAGATCTGTATAAAACTCTTGAGTATGACCCAAAACCACCCTTTCAATACAAGGTTATAATGTAAAGACTTTTAAGAGAGAGACCGTGTATTAAACTCTTTTTCCACAAAAAAAAAAAAAAAAATTAAAAATAAAAGCGGAATCTCAAATCGAGGACGTTATCACACATGATGACTTTTTACGTCCGTACTTCAAATATATTGTCCTACCTAATAATTCTGTTTGTGTGCACGCACGATTCAGCGAAGACGGCACAGGTTCAGAAACACTGGGGTACCTGACGTCAGACGGTCCGAGGAGACAGGTACCCCAAGAGGTCCGTTCTTATGACCTCACCCAACGCTACGGGAGAAGGTCCCCTAGAAGGACTGGGTCCCTAGCTTAGGTACAGAGGCGGACGTAACCGTCGGTCCAAGAATTCTCTTTGTGTCATTCTATTACCTGTAGAAAAGGATAGCAGTAGGGTCCTTTCTCTTCGGTCACCGTAACAAAAGGACAACAACAATATGTCAGCGAGTCAACAAAGGTTGAGACGTTAGGGTACCTGACGTCGTGTGGTCCGAAGGGACAGGAAGTGGTAGAGGGTCTCGAACGAGTTTGAGTACAGGTACTAAGCCGTCACGGTAGGTTGGCAGAGTAGGAGACAGCAGGGGAAGAAGAGGACGGGAGTTAGAAAGGGTCGTAGTCCCAGAAAAGATCACTCAGTCGAGAAGTATAGTCCGCCGGTTTCATAACCTCAAAGTCGAAGTCGTAGTCAGAAAGGTTACTTATAAGTCCTGACTAAAGGAAATCCTACCTCACCAAACTAGAAGAACGTCACCTTCCTTGAGAGTCCTCAGAAGAGGTTGTGGTGTCAAGTTTTCGTGGTTAAAAAAGCACGAGTCGGAAGAGATACCAGGTCGAGAGTGTAGGTGTGTACTGATGACCTTTTTGGTATCGAAACTGATATACCTGTAAACAACCATTTCTTTACAGAGACGAAAATTATACGACAGATCCAAACAGTCTCGAAAGAAAGGTTCCTCGTTCACAGAAAATTAAAGTACCGACGTCAGTGGTAGACGTTACTAAAGCCTCGGGTCACAAAGAGAAAAGGAGAATAATCACTAATAAACGTATATATAATGTTCTTCTGTTTTCCCTGGCTTATTTAGACCCGACAAACCATTATCTAGGTGAAAGTCGGTCGCCTGTGTCTCAAGGATTCCAAAGAACTCCCTAAATACCGACTATCAACTCCCCAGACCCTACCATTCTTCCCAAACCACCTTCACCGTGTTGGGTTTTTCTACCAAACGTAAAAGGAGGTTCTGACCCTTTCCTCTTACCCCAATGTCCCCTTCTGACCATGAGGTGACTACGACGTGACCACGAACCAGGGTATGGACCTATCAAGTCCGATCCCACCATAAAGTGTCCGAAGAGGTTTTAAGGTCCCCGTGACTCACATGAACTAGGGTCGGACCCCAAATAAATTGGAAGGGGGGGTGATGGGGAGGGGGGAAAACAAAAGAAAAAATTTTTGTGGTTGGTCTCCAAAGTTATCTTTATAATCATGTTGGCCGTATCCTTTTGAGATGTCTTTGGGTTTGGTTTTACGGTTCTCAAAATCCCTTTCTCGTCTTAAAACTGGGAAGGTGAGTCGGTCGGGGGTTGATTTTTCGTTGTGTCTACCACTTAGTTCTTTTATTCCTAAGTGCACGTCGGTGTCCTCCTCTCGACTCTCCCTCGTCGGCTCCTTGTGGGACCCAGTCCCGCCTAGGACCCGACCCTCCCGGAGTGAGTTACCACTCTCGAGTTAAAGAAACGACGGAAACCCTACTGGGACTCTACCGTAAATGAGAGATCTTAACGGGACGTCCTCGTCCGACCCCCGGTAGAAGACACCCAAATCGGACTCTGACGTGGGGACGGGCCGTAGAAGGGACGAACAGGCCAGGACACACCAAAAGAGGACCCTCAAGAAAGTTTACACAGACGTGTGGTTAGAAATACAATGTCAGACGAAGACCCCTTGGGTAGGAGTCGGTAAGTAAGAAGAACTGAGACTCGACGTTACCTCCTTTACGATCACTAATCTAGGACAGACTGTACATCTTCTCAAGAAATTAACCTTGTTAGAAAACTTTTTTTTCAAAAGAAGGTGGGTCTCCGTAGTCCCCAAACGAAGTACCCACGGCATAACCCACTGGTCCTGGATCCTATTTTCTCCCAGAGATATCCTCGGAACTCACTTGTGACGAAGACCGGTACCTTACTGACGGTAGTATCCGTTTCCTTGTTCCACCGTCCGTTACACTTACTTTAAACGTTTATTATTTGACGATAGTTTCCTGATGTATGATCCCATTTTCTCCTGTTTTCCTCGCTTCTCTCTTTCTCTTTGATTGCACGGCACGAATCACAGTCAGTACAGACCGAGACGGTGCGGTCCCTGACATAGGGCGGTCGGAGGAGACAAGTACCCTAGGAGACTTGTTCTTACGACTTCGCCTAACGTTACGGGAGGAGGCCCCTAGAAGGGTTGGGTCCCTAGCTTGGGTCCAGAGACCGGAACGTCCACCTAAGAAATGGTAGACTCGGGGGTCCCTCCGGGTTCTCTTTGATTGTCACTCCATGATTTATCTCTACGGAGGAACCCCCTCGGCACCATCGATAAGACAGAGGTTTAGTGCGGGACTAAACGAAACATTGTCTTGAATCACCGAGTCTTATTGTCGTTAAAACAAACAAACAAACGAATATCGAGCCATCAGACCCGGTCCAAGGTACCCCTGGATAACAGAGAGAAGGTACACTAGGGTCGAGTCTACCGAGATGACCCCGACCTTCTGAGTGAAAGTTCTGCCGAGAAAGGGACCGACCGTTCAACGTCAACCGAAAGTCAAGAGCAGGCACTTAAAGAAGTCCCTCGTCTAAAATAAAGGAGTGTCGTACCTCAGGTGCAAGGTTCTGGTTCACTGGGTTCCCCGTCCTTCACCTTTGACTGACAAAGAATTATAGACACGGACCTTTGACCGTGCCGTAGGTGTCGTAGTGAAGACATAAAATAACCTGTTAGTGTCTCGGGTCTAAGTTTACTTCCCCAGTTTCCGGGGTGGATAGTTACTGTCCCTCTCACTTGTTTAAAACGTCAGTACCAAAATTTTACGGTGTCTGCAGAAGGTAGTTCAACTCTGTCGACCTTTAGACTCTCTGGAGAAGTGTGGAAGGTAAAAGGAAAAAGAATATAAATTACATGTTGATTCTGAACAACTCCCAAAGGGTCCACAGAGTCACCATCTCTTAGATGGACGGCTACGTCGTCTACACCCAAGTCGGGGACATAGTCCTTCTAGGGGAACTCTTCCTTTAGGGTACCTGCCTCTTTGGACCGTCCGATGTCAGGTACCCTAATATTTCTCAACCCGTACCGACTCGTACGCACGTACGTGTGTGTGTGTGACCCGGTCAACCGTAAAAAAAACAAACAAAAAACAAAAAAATTAACAACATTCTATATGTGTTGCAATAGAAGTGGAAAACCGACAACACTCATCACGACAACACTTATACACATATGTTCACAAACTTGTGGACTAAAGTCAAGGAAACCTATGTATAGATCCTCACCTTAACGACCGGGTATACCATTAAGTCACAAATTGAATTTCTCCTTGGGAATTCGGTAAAAGGCATAGCCACCGGGGTAGACCTAATGGCGACTGTCACGCACTGCCAAGGTCAGAGAGGTATCGCAGCGACTACGAACGGTAAAAGACGGACGGACGGGCGTAAGAGTCAGTGAAATCAGTACAGGTTGACCTCTCGGGTTTGCACAGAGAACGTGACGTCCTCCTAAGAAATGGCGACTGGGTGGTCCCTTCGGGCCAATAAAAGATGTCATTCACATTTCACCATTGAACACTAAAACTAAGCGTAAAGGGATCACTAATTACCCTCTTCCGTCACCGTGGGGTGAGGTCGTGAGAACGGACCTTTTAGGGTGCCTGCCTCCTCGGACCATCCGACGTCAGGTACCCCAGCGATCCTCAACCTGTGCTGTCTCACTGAAGTGAAAGTGAAAAGTGAAAGTGCGTAACCTCTTCCGTTACCGTTGGGTGAGGTCACAAGAACGGACCTCTTAGGGTCCCTCTCGGAACACCCGACGGCAGAGACCCCAACGTGTCTCAGCCTGTGCTGACTTCGCTGAATCGTCGTCACTAATTAATATAACTCGTATAAAAGTTCACAGACAACCATTAAATAGAAGAAACTTCTTTACAGATAAGTTCGGTAAACCAGTAAAAATTTTAAACCAATAGGAAAACAACAACTGGACATTCTCAAAAACCATATAAGACCTGTCATTTGTCAAGGATCTATATACTAATTTTTATAAAAGGAGGTTCAGAGACCCAACAGTAAAGTGAGAGGAATGTCACAGGAAACCACGTATCTTCGAAATGTAAAACTACTTAAAATTAACGAAAAAAGAAAACAACAATAAAAACCACAGTGTAGATTCTTAGGTAACAACTTAAAATCCAATACTTCTAAATGGAGAATAGAAGAAGATTCTCAAAATATCAAAATCGAGAATACAAATTCAAAACTACTAAAAAAAATTGAATTAATACATATACTACATTCCATTCACAGCTCTATGTAAGTACACCCGGGTAACATACACCTGTAGTCAACAGTCGTGCGGTAAACAACTTTTCTTCTAATTAAGGAGTAATTAACCAAAACGGGTAAATGGTTTTTAGGTAACGGGTTTCTACATACTCAAATAAAGACTCGAGAATCAAGATAAAGTAACTAGATATGCGGATAGGAATACGGTCGTGGTGTTTTGAAACTAATGAGAGTCTTAAACATGATTCAAAATTTTAACCCCTCATATACAAGAGGTTAAAACAAGAAGAGAAAAGTTCTAATGAAACCGATAGACCTCAGGGAACTTTAAAGTCTACCTAAAACCCTAGTCGAAAAGGTAAAGACTTCTTTTCCGAGGACTCTCAAACCATCTCTAACGTGATTCAGACATCTAACTGAGTCCCTCACGAGGACAATTATTATAATGATTCAGAAAGTTGGGTACTTGTGTCCAGAAATTAAAGAAACTCACTACAAAACATCCTGAGTAATGACATGGAGGGACGAAATTAAATGAGCATTCGCAAGTCAGGAAAATCTATCATAATCTTGACTTTAACAAATTAAAGGAAAAGTCTAACAAGTAACGATCACAAATTTTTATATTGTCTATTAATACAACTAGAATAAGGTATCGAAACAACTTAAGTAAATAACCGAGGTTATATAAAAAAAAAAAACCACACGCCTAAGTTCTAAAAGAGATATATTTTAGTACAGAAGGCCTTTATCTCTATTAAAATAAATAAATAAAGGTTCAACCCACAGGAAATAAAGAAAAAAGAAAGAAATAACCGGACGGATCTTGAATACCTGTTACGATTTATCTTCACCGTTTTAAACCGTAANAAAAAAAAAAAACCACACGCCTAAGTTCTGAAAGAGATATATTTTAGTACAGAAGGCCTTTATCTCTATTAAAATAAATAAATAAAGGTTCAACCCACAGGAAATAAAGAAAAAAGAAAGAAATAACCGGACGGATCTTGAATACCTGTTACGATTTATCTTCACCGTTTTAAACCGTAAGAATAGAACAAGGTCCTTTTGGCAGTCAGAAAGTGGTAACTCAAATAATGAACACATAAAAAAAATTTATTTATGAAAAATGGTACAACTTCGTCAAAGGAAATAAGGATCAAATAACTCACAAAAAAAAATTTTAGTATTTTCCTACAACTTAAAACAGTCAAAAGAAAGGTATAGTTAACTCCACTAGTACATCGTAAAAGAAGGAAACATAATTGCACGAAACAATATAACTAACTAAAAACATACGACTGATGTGAACGTAAGGACTCTACTTAGGGTGGACCAGTGTCTCCTATTGGTAAAGTCATACGGCGACGTAAACAAGACTATTACTAAACAACTCCTAAAAACGTGAACATACGTACTCCCGACATCCCAAAAAACCTACCGAAACTACAGAAACAAACCGAAATCATAATTCCATTACAACCGAATTATCTTTTTCAATCCTTGGTAAGAAAATTTAAAAACTCTTCTAAAACTCTTTCTAACCACCGCTAAGAAGAAATGTACTAACCAACTTAAGGGGTCACTTCGGTAAACCAGGACCCAAAAACAACAATAACACCTCAAAAATAATAACTAAGTTAGAGACACGACCAATATTCAAATAGAATACTAAGACAAAGAAGAACTCAGTGAAAACCATGAAACACACAAAGATTCTTGAACAGGTAATATAGATTCAATAAACTAAATAACCGTTTAATAAAAAGAATTATAAGAGAATATTAAGAAGGACACTTCAAACATCATACAGGGGTAAAAGTAAAGTCTAAGATCATTAAAATCACAGGCGTGGTGGAGGTGGTGGAAGGTGGTGACCAGATCGATATCCGAACAGTCACAACAACTAGAAAATGTTCTTAGTCGAAGACCAAAACAACTAAAAGGAATAGCAAAAAGATCAGAGATAAAGTAAATAACTGTGAAATTAAAAATGAAGGAGAAAAACTTCAAAACCTAAATCAACGGGAAGGAAAAAAAAAAAAATAAAGGATTTCTACATTCCAATCCAATAACTAAACTCTAGAATAATTTTTTTTAAAAAAAAAAGAAAACCCGGTACGACACACCGAACACCCTAGAATCAAGGGGTTGNAAATGTTCTTAGTCGAAGACCAAAACAACTAAAAGGAATAGCAAAAAGATCAGAGATAAAGTAAATAACTGTGAAATTAAAAATGAAGGAGAAAAACTTCAAAACCTAAATCAACGGGAAGGAAAAAAAAAAAATAAAGGATTTCTACATTCCAATCCAATAACTAAACTCTAGAATAATTTTTTTGAAAAAAAAAAGAAAACCCGGTACGACACACCGAACACCCTAGAATCAAG
Organism: Capra ibex; assembly: GCA_006410555.1. NCBI lineage: Eukaryota > Metazoa > Chordata > Mammalia > Artiodactyla > Bovidae > Capra > Capra ibex. The sequence continues at coordinate 13,696,132 of SJYO01014747.1, forward strand.
GGGTTGGTCCCTATCTTGGGTACGGGAGTCGACACTTTCACATCTTAGTATTGGTGACCTGTCGGTCTCTAAAGACCTCTAGAATAAAAAAATTTCCAATTTACTAAATACGTTAGACTTCTCTTTAGTCTCATAACTCTAGAATAAAAAATTGTTTCTGTAAATTTCAATATTTAAAGGGAAACTTGCGATGAAAGTGGTGTAAGACATCTAAAATACAAAAGTATAAATAGAGTTTTTTAAACAATTTTAGAGACACTAAAAAAGAAACTGAGTAGTTAACAAATTCTCCTACAAGAATTTAAAGACTTAAAAACACTTAAAGGGTCCAAAGGAAGAGATAACTAAATAGAAGGTCAACCGACTAATAAAGGAGACGAGTTTAGATAGTAACTCGGGTAGTCCATTAAAAAAAGTAGATTTAGTGACATTAAAAGAAAGAAAAAAAAAAATTTAAAAAATAAANAAAAAAAAATTAAAAAATAAAAAAATTTTAAAATTTTAGAAATTAAGAATGTACGCAAGGGTTTGTACTTGGGGGGAGGGTGGAGGGAGGGGTGTTGTAGAGAGACCCAGTAGGGGTACGTGGTCGGGGTTCGTTCGACGTGGGATGCAGTCTGTACCTGACCGCATTTAGTGACATTAAAAGTCGTAGTCTGAAAGACAAACCAAGGGAAAACATGAAAGATAGATAATAGAGAATAAACAAATCTGTAACAAGAGGACGAAAGAAAATAAAGGAGCACGTACCAAAGGAAATCAAGAAACTTGTATAAATTCTGTCAAATAAACTAGATTTCAGAAACAGATCATTTAGGTTACAAACTGGAAGGATTCCTTACTAAAGATTAAGAAAAGAAAGAAAAAACGTTTACTCGGTATAAGAGAACAAAGAAATATACAGCGAATAAAAAAAAAAAGGGTTTTTTACCTGTGAAACGCATAGTATTATACCATGACCTTTAGTCCAAAAATGGAGACACTCAAGAGAATGACGAATCATACCCTACAACAAACAAATCACTAAGAAGACTTGGTGAAAGATTTTCTGGTACCAGAAACAGTACAAACTGGCAACTTCAGAGGAGAATAAACAATTAGTTCTTTGATTAGTAAACTGTCTCTAAAGGAATTTCCTTTTCTCAGTTTCTCCTTTTCTTTTCTTTTACGAGGACCAGAAAGGACTAACCAAGACAGTGACTAACCCGGGGAAGAAGTTACGATTCGGTCCAGAAAATGTTGAGACTGAACTGACAGTAAGAGACACACCTCGAATTTCAGTCAGTCCGAAGGGACCACCGAGTCTACCATTGGACATTACGCCCTCTGGACCCAAACTAGGGACCTAGCCCTTCTAGGGGACCTCTTCCTTTGCCGTTGGGTGAGGTCATGAGAACGGACCTGTTAAGGTACCTGCCTCCTCAGATCATCCGATGTCGGGTACCCAATCGCTTCTCAGCCTGTACCGACTCGTTGAAGTGGAATTTCCAGTCAGTCTCCACTTTTGAATCCCAGAATCTATAAAACGTCCGCACCCTGTGTGTGTGCAGAGAGGACTAAGGGATACGGTATACGTCTACCGTGGGTTTCAGAAATACGGGGGTACGTGGAGGCGGGACTTGAAGGGGATAGGTGCGATGAGTTAGGTAGGTGACGTCTGGGACAGACGATAGGGGACGAAACACACACACACATATACAATCAACGAATTAGTACACGCTGAGAAACGCTGGGATACCTGACGTCGGGAGGTCCGAGGAGACAGATGCTCTAAGAGATCCGTTCTCATGACCCCGTCCAACGGAACGGGAGGAGGTCCCCTAAAGGACTTCCCTAGCTTGGACCCAGAGGACGTAATGTCCGTCTAAGAAATGACGAATCGGTGGTCCCTTCCGGGTAGGGGACGAGATCCCTCGACGTTTATCTTGTAAGTGGAAATTTACGAAGACTGTTTGTGGTGGATCCTTCGATGGGATCGGGACTCTTTCAAGATTCTGAGTAGAGCGTTCCTAGGTAGTCTACCCAGTTTAGTGTGTTGTTGTCAAGGATCTCTGGTCCTAGTCACAACGGAACAAACTGTGGTCCTTCGGGTGTGGTTCTTAGACCTGGTGGTAGGAGTACGGACGACTACTCCATCCCCAACCCCCTATTATTCATCCATTTAATTTTACAGTGTCACCCAAAAACCTGACGTTCCTCTAGTTTGGTCAGTTAGTCTTTCTTTTAGTCAGGACTTGTAAGTAACCTTCCTGACTACGACTTCGACTTCGAGTTTTTGAAACCGGTGGACTACGCTTCTCGACTGAGTCACCTTTTCTGAGACTCCGACCCTTTCTAACTTCCACCCTCCTCTTCCCCTACTGTGTCCTACTCTACCAACCTACCGTAGTGACTGAGTCACCTGAATTCAAACTCGTTCTAAGTCCTCAACCACTTCCTGTCCCTTCGGACCGTACGACGTCAGGTACCCCAACGTCTCAGCCTGTACTGACTCGTTAACTTGACTTCACTTGACACCAAAAAGAATCTTACTTTTAACATAAAGAAGAAAGGAAAAAAAAAAAAAAAACAAATAGACTTTTCCAAATAACACGTGTCTCCCCTTCCCGAGTCAGGAAGAACCGACGACGAAAGGAGTACCTCCGGTACCGTAACGAGTCGAGGAGAGAGAAGGAGAACCGTGAAAACACACAGGGGTGTGAAAAAAAAGGAAATAAAAATTTTTTTTTTAAAAATAAAATTAACCTCCGATTAATGTAATAAAAATTAAATTAAAAATAACTTCCTATTAACGAAATGTCTTAAAACAACAAAAGACAGTTTGGAGTCGTACTTAGTCGGTATCCATATACATATACGGGATGGGAGGGAAAACTTGGAGGGTAGAGGACGGGGTTGGGTCGGGAGATCCGACTATGTCTCGGGGACAAACTCAAAGGACTCGGTATGTCGTTTAAGGACAACCGATAGATAAAATGTATACTATTACATTCAAAGGTACAATGAGAAAGGTATGTAGAGTGGGGGAGGAGGGTAGAGGGGTACAGGTATTAAGACAAGAGATACAGACAAAGAGGTAACGACGGGGTATTTATGAAGTTATGGTAAAAAGATCTAAGGTATATATACCCAATCTATCTTATGTCATAAATAGGAAGAGAAAGACTGAGTGAAGTGAGACAAATTATCTAAGATCCAAATAGGTGGAGTAATTTTGACTAAGTTTACGCAAGGAAAAATGTTATAAGGTAACACATATGTGTGGTGTTGAAGAAATGGGCAAGTAGACAGTAACCTGTAGATCCAACGAAGGTACAAGATCGATAACATTTATCACGACGTTACTTGCTAAAAGTTAAAAACAAAGGAGTCCCATATACGGATCCTGACCCTAACGACGTAGTATACCACCAAAATAAGGATCAGGAAATTCCTTAGAGGTATGGTAGAAGGTGCCACCGACATAGTTAAATGTAAGGGCGGTCGTTACGTCCTCACAAGGGAAAAGAGGTGTGGGAGAGGTCGTAAATAACAAACATCTGAAAAACTACTACCGGTAAGACTGACCACACTCCACTATAGAGTAACATCAAAACTAAACGTAAAGAGATTATTACTCGTTACGACTCGTAGAAAAGTACACACACAATCAGTGGACATACAGAAGAAACCTCTTTACAGACAAATCCAACAAAAGGGTGACAAACTAACCCAACAAACAAAAAGACCTTAACTCAACATACTCAACGAACAAATAAAACCTTTAATTAGGAAACAGTCAAAGTAAACGATAATAAAAGAGGGTAAGACTCCCGAAAGAAAAGTGGAACGAATATCAAAGGAAACGACACGTTTTCGAAAATTCAAATTAGTCCAGGGTGAACAAATGAATACAAAAATAAAGGTAATGAGATCCTCTACCCAGTATCTCCTAGAACGAAACTAAATACATTAACTCACAAAACGAATACAAGAGGAGGTTCTCAAAATATCGAAGACCAGAATGTAAATCCAGAAATTAGGTAAAACTCAAATAGAAACACATACCACAATACTCCACCAGATTAAAGTAAGAAAATGTACATCGACAGGTCAAAAGAGTCGTGGCAAACAACTTCTCCGACAGAAACAGGTTAACATATAAGAACGGAAGAAACAGTTTTTATTCCATAGGTATCCAAAAACTTGAAAGATAGAACAAGGTAACCAGATATAAAGACAAAAACACGGTCATGGTATGACAGAACTACTGGCATTGAAACATCATATTAGGCTTCTGTCCTTCCAACTAAGGAGGTCGAGGCAAGAAGAAAGAGTTCTGACCAAACCGATAAGCACCAGAAAACACAAAGGTATACTCAACACTTTAAAAAGATCAAGACACATTTTACGGTAACCATTAAACTATTCCTAGTGTAATTTAGACATCTAACGCAAACCATCATATCAGTAAAAGTGTTATAACTAAGAAGGATGGATCCTTGTACTTTATAGAGAGGGAGACAAACACAGTAGAAACTAAAGAAAGTAAGTCAAGTCAAGTCAAGTCAGTGAGTCAACACAGGCTGAGAAACGCTGGGGTACTTAACGTCGTGTGGTCCGGAGGGACAGATAGTGGTAGAGGGCCTCAACGTCTGAGTGCAGGTAGCTCAGGCACTACGGTAGGTCGGTAGAGTAGGAGCCAACAGGGAAAGAGGATGACGGGGGTTAGGGAGGGTCGTAGTGTCAGAAAAGGTTACTCAGTTGAGAAGTGTACTTCACCGGTTTCATGACCTCAAAGTCGAAGTCGTAGTAAGGGAGGTTTCTTTAGGGTCCTGACTAGAGGAAGTCTTACCTGACCAACCTAGAGGAACGTCAGGTTCCCTGAGAGTTCTCAGAAGAGGTTGTGGTGTCAAGTTTTCGTAGTTAAGAAGCCGCGAGTCGGAAGAAGTGTCAGGTTGAGAGTGTAGGTATGCACTGGTGTCCTTTTTGGTATCAGAACTGGAATCAACCGTTTCATTGCAGAGACGAAAACTTTTACGATAGATCCAACCAGTATTGAAAAGAAGGTTCCTCATTCGCAGAAAATTAAAGTACCGACGTCAGTGGTAGACACCACTAAAACCTCGGGGGGTTTTATTTCAGACTGTGACAAGGGTGACAAAGGGACAGATAAAGGGTACTTCACTACCCTGGCCTACGGTACTAGAAGCAAAAGACTTACAACTCGAAATTCGGTTACAAAAGTGAGAGGAGAAAGTGAAAGTAGTTCTCCGAAAAATCAAGGAGAAGTGAAAGACGGTATTCCCACCACAGTAGACGTATAGACTCCAATAACTATAAAGAGAGCCGTTAGAACTAAGGTCGAACGCGAAGAAGGTCGGGTCTCAAAGAGTACTACATGAGACGTATCTTCAATTTATTCGTCCCACTGTTATATGTCGGAACTGCATGAGGAAAAGGATAAACCTTGGTCAGACAAAAAGGTACAGGTCAAGATTGACAACGAAGGACTGGACGTATGTCTAAAGAGTTCTCCGTCCAATCCACCAGACCATAAGGGTAGAGAAAGTCTTAAAAGGTGTCAAATAACACTAGGTGTGTCAGTTATCACAGAATATTAAAAGACACATGTCTAGAAAACAGAGGAATCCATTCAAATAAGGATCTATAAATTAAGAAAAACAACGTTACCACTTACCCCAACTAAGGAATTAAAGAGAAAGACTTAAAAGTAAAAATCACATATCTTTACGTTCACTAAAGACACATAACTAAAACATAGGACGTTGAAACGATTTAAGTGACTAATCCCAAGAGATACATATCATAGTACAGTAGACGTTTGGCACTCTCGAAATGAAGAAAAAACTAGACCTAAGGAAAATAAAGAGAAAGAAGAGACTAACGACATCGATCCTGAAAGTCTTCATACAACTCATTATCACCACTTTCACCCGTGGGAACAAAACAAGGACTAGACTCCCCCTTACGAAAGTCAAAAAGTGGTAACTCTTGTTACAAACGACATCCGAATAGTATATGCCGAAAATGATACAACTACATCTAAGGAAGATACGGGTAAACAACTTCTCAAAATTGGTATTTACCCACAACTTAAAACAGTTTCCGAAAAAGACGTAAATAACTCTAATAGTATACCAAAAATAGAAAGTTAAATAATTATACCACATAGTGTGTCTAACTAAACGTATATAACTTCTTAGGAACGTAAGGACCTTATTTGGGTTGAACTAATACCACATACTCAAAAACTACGCAACGACTTAAGACAAACGATTTTAAAACAACTCCTAAAAACGTAGACGTAAGTAGTCACTTTAACCTGATATCAAAGGAAAAAACACAACAGAAACCAAAACCATAGTCCCACTACCACCGGGACTCCTTACTTAAACTTTCACAGGGAAGGAGACGTTAAAAAACTTTCTCAAAATCTTCCTATCCGTAATCGAGAAGAGATTTACAAACTATCTTAAGAGAACACTTCGGTAGACCAGGACCCGAAAAACAAAAAACCCTCTAAAAATTAGTATCGAAGTTAAAGTCACGAATATTAAGCCAACAAGTATTAAAGATAAAGAAGGACCAAGTCGCAACCTTCTAACTTGAAAAGATTCTTAGACAGGTAAAGAAGGGCCAATAGATAACATAATGGTATATCAACAAGTATTAGGGGTCAGTGAGTTAACACAGGTTGAGAAACACCGGGGTACTTAGCGTCGTGCGGTCCGGAGGGACAGGTAGTGGTTGAGGGCCTCAAGTGAGTTTGAGTACAGGTAGCTCAGTCACTACGGTAAGTCGGTAGAGTAGGAGACAACGGGGGAAGAGGAGGACGGGGGTTAGGGAGGGTCGTAGTCTCAGAAAGGGTTTCTCAGTTGAGAAACGTACTCCACCGGTTTCATAACCTCAAAGTCGAAGTTGTAGTCAGGAAGGTTTCTTGTGGGTCCTGACTAAAGAAAATCTTACCTGACCAACTTAGAGAAACTTCAGGTTCCCTGAGAATTCTCAGAAGAGGTTGTGGTGTCAAGTTTTCGTAGTTAAGAAGTCGTGAGTCGAAAGAAGTGTCAGGTTGAGAGTGTAGGTATGTACTGGTGACCTTTTTGGTATCGGAACTGATCTGTCTGGAAACAACCGTTTCATTACAGAGACGAAAACTTATACGATAGATCCAAACAGTATTGAAAGGAAGGTTCCTCATTCGCAGAATTAAAGTACCGACGATAGTGGTAGACGTCACTAAAACCTCGGGGGGTTTTATTTCAGACTGTGACAAAGGTGACAAAGGGGTAGATAAAGCGTACTTTACTACTCTGGTACTTCTAAGGTACTAGAAGCAAAAGACTTACAACTCGAAATTCGGTTACAAAAGTGAGAGGAGAAAGTGAAAGTAGTTCTCCGAAAAATCAAGGAGAAGTGAAAGACGGCATTCCCACCACAGTAGACGTATAGACTCCAATAACTATAAAGAGGACCGTTAGAATTAAGGTCGAACACTATACAACAAGTATTATCAGAGAATATTAGGAAACATAAAGACGTAACAGACAACATTGGAGAGGAAAAAGTAAAGATTAAAACAACTAAACTAATAAGAGAAAAAAAGAACTACTCAGACCGATTTCAAACAGTCAAAACAAATAGAAGAGTTTCTTGGTCGAAAACCAAAATAATTAGAAATGATAACAAAGAAAGTAAAGAAAAAGTACATAAAGAAAAAGTACATAAAGACGAGTCTAGAAATACTCAAAAAAGGAAGATGCAAAAAAACAAGAAGAAAAAGGTCAACAACATCCACATTTTAATCCAACAGATAAGTTACAAAAGGAACAAAAAACCTCCATCCTGATATAGTGATATTTGAAGGGAGAATCTTGACGAAAACGACGTAGGGTATCTCAAACTCAACAACACTAGAGCAACAGTAAACAAAGATCTTTAAAAAATTAAAAGGAAAACTAAAGAAGTCATTGGACAACCAATAAATCTTTGCGTAACAAATTAGAGGTACACAAACACAAAGAATGTGAAAAAAAGAACATTAACTATACATCGAAGTCGTAACACCAACCTCTTCTACGAAACATACTAAAGTTAAAAATTTTTAAATGACTCCAAACTAAACATTGGATTCTACACCAGATAGGAGCTCTTACAAGGTACACGTGAACTCTTCTTCCACATAAGAAGACGTAAACCTACAATACAGGACTTCTATAGTTACTATAGGCAGAGTAGATTTCATAGTAAATTCCAAACACAAAGGAATAACTAAAAGACAAAACTACTAGACAGACAACCACACTCACCCAACACAATGACAGTCAAAGAGGAAAATACAGACAATCACAAACAAAATACATAACTCCACGAGGATACAACCCACGTATCTATAAATGTTAACAATGTTAGGAGAACCTAACTAGGGAACCAGTAATACATCACAGGAAGGAATATAGAACATTAGAAGAAATAAAATTCCACATAAAACAGACTATACTCTTAACGATGAAGTCGAAAGAAAACGAAGGGTAAACGTACCTTATATAAAAAGATAGGAGAGTGAAAGTCAGATATACACAGAAACCCAGACTTCACCCAAAGAACATCTATCGTACATATACCCAGAAAAAAAAAAAAAGATACGTAAGTCGATCAGACACAGAAAACCAACCTCGGAAATTAGGTAAATGTAAATTTCATTAATCACTATATATACAAGGATAACAGTAAAATAATTAACAAACCCCAGCTAAAACATCTAGAAAAAAAAGACAACATAAAGAACCGATATATTCAGGGAAATTGTAAACAACTCACTGACTTGACTTGACTTGACTTGTAAACAACATTTCGACCAAACCACCACGACTTAAGAGACTTGAAAACGAACAGACTTTTGAAAAATAAAGAGGTAGTTAAAACTTACTCTATGAACGGCCCATGCCATTAGAACCAACATCTGAAAAGGGAAAGTCATGAAATTTATATGGGAGGGTAAGGGAAGACCGGACGTCTCAAAGACGACTTTCTAGTCGACCGTTCACGTAAGCCGAAGGGAACACACAATGAATAACGAGGAGGGAACGACGAAAGTCACAAGAAAGAAACACAAATCAGAACCAATCAAACTAATCATACACAGAACCGTACAAAGAGGAACCTAAATAGGACATACCCTGAGAAGTACGAGGAACCTGAACTCACTGATAAAGGAAAAGGTACAGCCCCTTTAAAAGTTGATATTAGAGAAGTTTTCAAAAGAGTATGGGAAAGAAAAAGAGAAGAAGAAGACCCTGGGGATATTAAACTTACAAACGTAAACTATACCAGGGTCTCCAGAGACTCTGAGAGGAATCGAGAAAAGTAAGGAAAATAAGACGAGAAGTCTTCAATAAAGGAGTTAAAATAGAAGGTCGAGAGACTAAGCAAGAAGACGAAGTTTATAAGACGATAACTAAGGAGGATCTCATAAAAATTAAAGTCATCAACACAACAAACAGAGACATACAAATAAGAAATTAAGAAGATCCAGAAATAATTAACTAAGAACGTAAAAGAGGTAAAACAAAAGTTCCAAAAGTTAGTAGAAATGATAGTAACAAGACTTAAGAAAAAGTCCGTCAAACGGATAAAGGAGAAGTAAATAAACATGAAAACACAAAGATCACACGAAGTAAACACGACATAAACATAAAGAGACGGAAAAGTAATAAAAATTTTTTTCAATAACACAAACTTCGGAGGAAAAGGGTCCGAAGTTCCTTTCAACTTAAGAAAGGAACTTCTTCCAACTTAAGAAAGAAGAAAAACCAAAGAAGGTAGGATTCCAACCAGGTCACCAACCACACTCGAAGCATATCCCACTCTAAACACGACTCAAAAACAAAGGAAAAAAAGGAGACTACCGTTCCGACTGACTCCACCATTAGGACAGACGACTACCAACCCAAACATAAAAACAAAACAAACAACAAATCCACTCTGTAGGACGTGTCCCACGATGACCACCAACCCACTACGACCCAGAACATAAGTTCACCAAAGGAAACACACTCAAGAGTAACAAACTATGAGGAATCCCAATCAAGAGACCATCAGATCCCAGAACCTCAGTTACGAGGGTGAGGTTCCGAGGTCCGAACTAGAGACCGGTCCTTGTTTCTAAGATGTTCACCAAACTATACCGTAATTTACTCTAATCTTGTTTATAGGTTTTTGTTCTTTGGTTTCTACTTAGGGTCTGTTTACCATTAATGTTTTAGTCCGTTTATTATTAATTTTATTACCTTATATGTGTACATGTATATGTGGGTACTCGTTTCAGTTTTGTCAGGTTGTTTTTATTTCATATCATATAACTGGACCGATTGTTTCCTTTATTTTTTATAAATGGTTAATTCTTGTTTTGATTGTTCGTGTTTGACCTTTTGTTTTGATTTCCACGGTTCACCCCCTTATTTCGTTACTTTTGTTGTGAATTGTTTATACAACTCTCTTTCCTTTCTTTCTTTTCTTTATTATTTATACGTTTCAATTCATCTCCATCTATTTCTTCTAAACATATGTAATTTTTTAATTGACGTCTCCCCTTTCTTGTCATCCTTTCGTTTGTTTCCTTATTTACATCTTTTTTATTATCCAAATTTTTCAATTTTTAATTTTAATTTCTCTCTTTTTTTCTTTTCTTTTTTTTTTTCTCCTTTTGAGGTACCTTGACGTTTTCGGGTTGTATCTCCGTCTCCAAATTCTGTTGTTATTTTTGACACTGACTCCTTTTTTTTTCGAGTTATCGAATTAACCTAAAGAATCACGGTTATTTTAGTTATTGATGTTACCCCCATCCCCCAACTTTCCCTCTATTTTTTTATTATGTTTTCTTAGATATCTCGTTTATTTTTTTATAAAAACAACTCAGAGACGATAGTGTCAGGAAAGGGAACGACCCTCAGTGTCAGGTGGAGTGGAGGGATCCTACGGGAGGTTGTGACACGACTAGAGACCTGGACGACACCCCCGTCGAGTCTAAGATTAGACCAGGATGAGGACACACAAGAACGGAGGTTACAGGTGTCGATAGTCTTGATCACGTAAATGAAAACACCCTCGAGAGTCACCGGAAAATATATAAGGTATCTGTGTTTCAGACGAATCAACTAGCGCACCTAAATTAGACGTAGAACATGTCGACCCCCCTTCCCAAACTCAGAAGAAGGAATCCGTGTGACGGGGACCAAAGTTGATACCAAAATAAAGGTGGAGATGTGCACCCAACAGGTGACCCCAAAGGGGGACTCCGACTGGACCTCCTGAACCCAAACGGAGAGACTCCCGGTCCACACTTCCACCACGTCTACGAACCCAGTGTCCCCAAGACCGTCGTGGCCCATGAGTCCCCCCAACCACCGATCCCATCGTCCTTTATACACGAGATCTTCCATTACCGACCTCTTCCGTTTCCGTTGGGTGAGGTCATGCGAACGGACCTTTTAGGGTACCTACCTCCTCGGACCACCCGACGTCAGGAACCCCAGCGATTCTCAACCTGTGCTGATTCGCTGAAGTGAAAGTGAAAAGGGAAAGTACGTAACCTCTTCCTTTACCGTTGGGTGAGGTCACAAGAACGGACCTCTTAGGGTCCCTATCCCCTCGGACCACCCTACGGCAGATACCCCAACGTGTCTCAGTCTGTACTGACTTCGCTGAATCGTCGTCGTCGTCGGCGTCGTCGTCTTCCCATACCGTTGGTCATCACCGGTTATGCGAGGTCATAAGAACGGACCTCTTGGGGGAGAGACTATCTCTTCGGACCGTCCGGTATCAGATGTCCCAACGTTTCTCAGTCTGTGATGGCTTCGTTGTGACGTGCGTATCTGTGTTCTAAAAAAGACGGACACCGTCGAGACGGGGTCACTCTCAACTTGCACCTCCACTACGTCGAACCGAATACCCCTGGGACCGTCACGGTTCCCACGTCCCTCTACCTGACGGAGCCGACGTCCTCAATACCAAGATAGTGTCAGAAAAAGACTCGGAGAACATCGACCGCTAGTCTTCCGGAGAAACCGGTCAGAAAGAGGTATCGAGTCGGGTAAGTCCGTGAATCTCCCGAGGGAACGGATCCCAGGATGAGACATCTAGCAGTGTAGTCAGTGACTTTCCTCGTGGGACCGACCCCAGGATGAGACATCAAGTCACACAGTCCGCAAACTACCCGGTCGGAGAGATGACAAGCCGACGGTCACGACCACACACCCCTCTCTCTCCGAACCACTACCGAGGGGAGGTGCACACTGAGTCGTCATAGTGGAACAAAGGTACCGACGGACCGAAAGGAGGTGTCCGCAAAGGGTGGTGGTAGAGGGAGTGTAGGGGAGCTAGACAGAGAGACGTCAGTTGTCGTCGGGAGCGGGACCCTAACGAGGTGTTAGGGATTTGAGGTCGAGGCTCGGCGACGTGGAAGGTCCCCTGGTCACAAGGACAAGTCCCATACATACCGACGTCGTTCCTGACAGACTAAGAGTAAGGTACATCCGACGGTGTCTAGTCGACAAAGTGAGAGTCGGAATTTACAAAGAGGAGACTGAGTCTGTCACCGTGGTTACACCCCTAGTCTGGGGACGAAATCAAGGGGGTGGACGGCTCCCGTCCAGGTCAGGATGATTGTGAGAACAAAAAGAGGGATTAAGGAAGTAGGATGATTCAAAACGTACCAAGATATATGAGAAAAGGTGACCAGTCCAGGAGGACAGGCGTGAGTCGACCACAAGACGCACGCGAACACACAGACTTCCATATAAGGAGTACATGGGCACCTCTCTCTACATGACGTACAGGTGAAGGAAGAGGGGGGTGGGAAAAGAACTACTTGAGCTCCCGGACGAATAGGAACCTAAAGAACTCGTCGAGGTACTGGACGACGAGTATTCTACGTGTGAAGGGTCTAGTACGAGACGTGTTTGCACCACACAAACCATTCCACGGGCACTGCCGGCAACACGGAGTCGAACGAGTGTAAGAACCAGTGGAACGTCGAGAACGACTCCGGGTACGGTACCCCATCGAGTCTCGGTGCCGACGACAAGAAGTTTCCGACGGTGACGCCTTCCGGGTGTATAAGGAAAAAATTACAAGGGGACCCCCGACATTTTAAAACAAGTTTAAGTCTCAAGACATTTTCAGTTAGGACTATTCAAAAACGGTCGGAATATTAACAAAAGACTTCAGAGAATGAAAAGGTAAAAATTACTGTAGTAGTCTAGAGAACTAAAATTAAGATGTCATAGAGATTTTATACTGAAGAGAGAGAGAAAAGTTTTTTATACATAAATATAAAAAAATAGACCGATGTATTTTTACATAAAATTTTAAATAAATATACACAAGTAGACCGATGTAGTCTAGAGTCAACGTCGTGCATCTTAGAACCAACGTAGGTCACCATAGAAAGGAACACCAGGTACCTAAGAGACCAACACCGTGGACCCGTAGTAACGGAGACCGTACACTCTAGGATCGAGGGACCGATCCCTAACTTGGGTACCGGCACGTAACCTTCCACCTAAGAGTTGGTGACCTGGTGGTCCCTTCATGACTTCTACCGAAAAAAGATGGTTTCGAGTCATCCTTATAGGGAGAGGAAGTCGACGTTGAGGTTGACAGAGACCGAAGGGTATTGACAGGGAGGGTTCCGGGAGTCCGGACGTCAATGTTACCAGGGGTGATAATGATTGGGACTACACACTGGGGTAGGGTTTAAACGAAGAGAATTTACGTAGACGCGGAACCTTGTACTCGGGAAGTGATCTGAGAGAAGTCAACGGGGACGACGAAGTCCAGTTCACGAGACCGTCGTAGAACGGTTGTTGGACTGACCAATAGTACTCTGATATGGACCGACTCCTCTCCCACCGTTACACAGGGCACCGTAGAGGACACTCGAAAAGAACCCAGAAGAGGAGAGAAAAAACGAAGAAGAGAAAGAGGACGGAACCTATATTAAGACGGTTGGTAGGACCCACGGCTCCTGTTCCCGGTGGGAGTCCTTCCGTTACAGCATGGGACCTTCCTTGGACGGAGGACTCCCGGAGTACCCCTTCTTCACTACAGTTAACACACTAAGACCCACTTGACGAAGTAGAAAAACTTAGAATCAAAGGAATAGACGGTTCACCTGGAATCATGGTCGCCGGGGCGTCCGAATGTTACTTCTGTTTTACTCTTTTAAATGTGTTTCAAACTTCACTTCACTTCAGCGAATCAGCACAGGCTGAGAAACGCTGGGGCACCTGACATCGAACGGTCCGAGGAGACAGGTACCCTAAAAGGTCCGTTCTTATGATCTCACCCAACGGTAAAGGAAGAGGTCACCTAGAAGGGTTGAGCCCCTAACTTGGGTCCAGAGGGCGTAACATTCGTCTACGAAAATGGTAGACTCGGTGGTCCCTTCAGATTAAATGTGTTTCCGGATGTGTTTTCTTACGTTCGTTTGTTTTCCCCCAGGGTATGTATAACACTTAAACGGAAGTTACTTTTGAGGTTCGGAAATATGAGGACGTCCCTTCTACGTGTTGGATAGAAATGAAAGTGGTTCCCTTATTGTGGAATCTAAACGTCAAACGTTTCGTGGAATTGCAAGTAATATAAATTAGGTACGTTGTGAAGCCCCTCCCTCCTCCGTCAAACCGTACAGATAATTTTTAAAAAAAAAATAATCTTTTCCTTCTCGGTACCTCTTTCTCTACTGGACGTCTTTCGATGAGTGCATTGATCAATTGATTTCTCCCTGTCTTAGTTCAGATCTTAAGACAGTGAACTGGAGGTGTACTGCCTTCTTCTGTTAACTTGCAGGAACAACCCTTTAGAACGATACAAATAATGTTTAACGGGTCACCACTTTGTAGTCCAGAGACTATGGTCTAACACAGTCCCCGGTCAACAAGGGACTCTCTGGCACCGCGGAGCAGTCCTGCCGCCGCACCCTGTGTCAACTTCCTGAAGAACCCTGTTCCCTTGTTACCCACTTCAGGTGTTTGTTTAGACTTCTTAAACTCTTTTTTGGGAGTCTCAGATACTACGAACCATAATTCTGTTGGAACACCGACAGTAGCAAAAAGAAAGATCGTCCCTTGAGTTCTTTCTCCTGCACCTCTTCGGTCTCGTAGCACTAAACGTCGATCTTTCCTTTGAAGCTCAGAGACTATCATACTCGGGTCACTACAGACGAAAGGTCCAGTGTCTCCCTCCGTCCGCCGACTCGACCCGTCGGGCTGTTCATCGGGTTTCCCGAGGGGATCTAGACACGTCATAATGTCCCTGCGCGTGGTCAGGTAAAACCCACCTTCTGATCCTATTTGGTGCCGTTGATTGACAACGCTGAATGTCCTGTTCCCAAAATTTAAAAATTTCTTTTAAAAACCAACGTGACACTCCGTGTACACGCACACCCTAGAATCAAAGGGTTGGTCCCCAACTTGGGTGCAGGGACGTAGCCTTCGTACTTCGGAATTGGTACCCTATAGTGGAGTGTGGACAGTCTTACCAACAGTAGGTTTTCTGTTGTTTATTGTTTACGACTGGTCCCACTCCTCTTTTCCCTTGGGAGCCTATGATAGCCATCCTTACATTCAACCGCGTCGGTGACGCCTTTTGTCGTACCTCCAAAGAGGTTTTTTGTTTTCATCTCGATGGTACTTCTTACTCTTAACAATCGACAAGTGTGATTTACTCAATCAAAGGTTGAGAAACACTGGGGTACCTGAAATCGGACGGTCCGAGAAAGATAGGTACCCTAAGAGGTCCCTCCTTATAACCTCACCCATCGGTAAGGAAAGAGATCCCCTAGAAGAACTGGGTCCCTGGGTTAGGTCCAGAGGACGTAACGTCCGTCTAAGAAATGGCAGACTCGGTGGTCCTTTAGGGTCTTGATGGTATACTAGGTCGTTAAGGTATATATGGAAGTTTTACAATTAAGTTTCTATACATGTGTGGGATTACAAAGAACATCGTGATAAATGTTAGCGGTTCTATGTCTTCGTTAAGTTCACAAACAGTTGTCTACCGACCTACTTCTACAACACACACATATGTACGTAGATATATATACATGTTTACGTATTACCTTATGAGTCGACACTTTTTTCTTACTTTGAAACGTAAACATCGTCGTATCAACTGAACCTCCTGTAACACGATTGACTTTATTCATTCTGTCTCTTTCTGTGTATGACATACGATAGGGGACACCTTAGATTTTTTATCGTTTTTGTTTGTTTGTTTGTTTATTTTTTTGATCACTTATATTGTCTTTTCGTCTTAGGGTCTTTTTTTCCTTGTTTGATCACCCATGGTCGCCCCCACCCCTCCTCGTTATGTCCCTACCTCCCTACTCTCCATGTTTGATAACCCCCACTTTGTCCGAGGTTCCTACATAAATGACATGTTATGCCCTTTATATCACTTATTATTAATATTTGTTTCAAATTCGAAATTCTTAGCAGATTTTACACTCTTCTTAATGTGTACGTGTTTCTTACCGGTCTAAAATACAAGATAAATCGGACGATCATTAAAAATAGACAAGAAGTCGGTCAAGATATCGTACAACGACGACAAATCAGCGACTTCGTAGAGACTGAGAAAACGCTGGGGTGCCTCATATCAAGCGATCCGAGGAGACAGATACCCTAAAGGGTCTGTTCTTATGATCTCACCCAAAGATAAAGGAAGAAGTCACACAGAAGGACTGGGTCTCTAACTTGGAAACAGAGGACGTAACCGTCCGTATACAAAAATGGTGATTCGGTGGGTCCTTCGGACAAGATATAGTATCAATAATGGTATTGAAATTTTATTAAGGAGAAGGAACGAAAAGATGTCTTTACGAAAACGTTAAAAAAAAGAGGTAAACAGGAAGTCTTAACTTACTAGTTGTTTTACAAATAAGAGTTCTTTTTTTTATATAATCGTAAAACCAATCTTAACTTTACTTAGATATTCAGTTAAATCCCTCGTACCTATGGAAATATTATAATTCAGAGTGATCGATACTTGTTTCATACAAAGAGACAATTAAGTCCAGGAAGTTTTCAGAGAATTATTTAAACGAATTATAAGGGGTACTTCAATAACTACAGAAGACAAATCTAAATTACCTATAGGTTAGAAGGGACTACGAGGATATTTACACCGGAAAAACAATTTTTTACAAGAGATTAATAAACAATGACTATACATCTTACTTTACTTGAAAATTTGTAATTATAGTATCGGTTAGAAGAACGGTCTTCGTGGAAAAATAAAGATTATTAAATAGACATTCAAGATAAACAACAGATACTTTTACCCGTATAGTCTACGTTTGTCAAAGTCGAAATAAAAGAAGAAAGATTAAATACGAAGACAAATAAAAGAACGGAGTAACGTGATGCTGTAGATTATTTCATAAGTCATCTTTATCACTACCACCCATGTACCCAGGACAAATAAAATTTCCCTTACGAAGATTCTAAATAAGAGAATTCTACTACATTTAAAGACATCATTTTCAAGGAGAAATAACGCGAGTCAGCGACCGTGTCGACTAGGAAACGTTGGGGTACCCGACCTCGGGTGGTCCGAGGGGACAGACACCTTAAAAGGTCCGTTCTTATGACCCCGCCCAACAGTGAAGGAGGAGGTCCAAGGAGAAATGATGATTAAATGTTTACTGAAAAAAGGTACACTAGTGTGACGTTACATAGTTTACGAAAAAAGACGTAGATGACTTTACTAGTCCAAAAGAGAGAATTACACCACTTAATGTTCATAAAAGGCTACACTTTGATAAAAATATGGATCATCCCATCTAACGTCTCTACCGGTATTAAAAAGTGAAGAGGTGTGTTTGTATAAGACACGTCATAAAACTATGTCAAGGAGGGTACTTGTCCACCTCAAGTAGGAGGGTAGGAACTTAGACCCGTCCACAACACCGAGCGAAAATAGTTGTCTTCGTCACCTTTACTGACGTACGGTCAAGGTTCGGAGACCTCCGGAACGTCGAAGGTGAGGATGAAGGAGAGAACCTCGGGACGAGGATAGGACACTTATTCTGACCTGGTCTGTAGACACACTACTTTCTGCACACCAGGTCAATAGGATAGTGGGGTCTTCGGTCGGTCGGTTAGTGTTCTATGCACTCACTCCTATAGGACCCAACCGACTGCAGGTTGTTTGTAGGGTCAACTATCTTTTGTGTGCCCACTGAGACGGACTCCAGTCGGTACCGACCGGGTCTAGTCGTAGTGACGGATCGATTGATATCTGGGTATTTGTTATTACTTACGAATAGTAACATTCGATAACTCGTGATCTTATTTGGGTTTAACCAGTACCACGTGATGGAATAAATTTATAATAGTATACACTGAAGTAAAAAAACTATAAGTACTTACTTTACTCAAGTATTAAAAACAAAGAAAAAATTTTAAAACAAAAATTAACTTCCTAATAAAGAAATGTAATACACAACCAAAGACGGTTTACAGTTGTAAAAAGAAAGAAAGGTACGAAAACCAAAGACTATGATCCTATAACCAATGGAAGATCTTATTATATCCCCCTATAAAGGAGAAAAAATAAAAACCCCTCTCAATCATTCTAATCCTACTGAACCAAGAACTTCAAATAAACCTTTTCGTACATTTAAACAATATAAAACCCTTCTTATGATGATGAGAATACTAAAGAAATTATCAATATTCATAAGTTAATTTTTTTAAAGAGTTCAGTCTAGACTACGGTGTAAAAAGATCCTTAAACAAGTTAAATTGGATTCAAAACTTTAAGGGTCGTATATTAATAACTACCATAGAAGATAATATTTTAAGATAAGATAAGATAAGATTTTAAGACAAAATAGAGATCAACACAAAGAAAATTTTAATAAATGGACTTAGTAGAGAAAAAGAACTAATCGGAAAAGTCTCGTAACAGATAAAACAATAAGTAAAAAGATTTTTGGTCGAAGATTGATATAACTATATGAGGTGAAATAAGAAATTTACATAAAGAAACCTTAGTTACTTTATTTATACTACTAGACGATAATTAGTTAATTTATTTAAAGGGTACTTGGTGATGAAAACAACGTCGAGTATTTAAAATTACACATCATAAGTAATAATGAGTTAGAATCATAAAATCTTGAAGGTCATACTAAATAAGAAATTAAGGACTAAAGTCGTTGTCACAAAAGTGTTAATAAGTTTATCTCGAAAATTAACCATAAACACAACACTAGAAGATTGTATTAAAAGGATAAAGGGCTCTTACACCAGACTCTTTGACAAAAGACTTAAAGTGACTCCGAAGAAATACCGGACCGGGTACTAAATAAACACATTTATAAGGACACATAGACTATTCACACACATGAGAGTAATAATAGACACAAGCAGACACTCCACTTCGAGTAAGAAACACAACAACCCTAGCAGATTCAAACGACTAAAACAAAGACTAGTTAGTCAATAATTCCTTATGTACCACTTTACGACCACCTAAAAAGGTAGAGAAACACTTCAAGACAATTCAAAACGAAGCATAGAACAGTCCGTGTAAGTAATCTACGATTGTGTAAGTCTTACTGATCTAAAAGAACCACTTCACTTTGAAGGTAGTAATACACGACTGTGAGAGAAAGGGATTAATAAGAGAACCAGTATTTCAGATAAAACAGACTATGACATTCAAGGATTTTTGTCTTCAGTCCTGATATTGTGGATGTTCACCGAGCGGTCAAGGTCCAAATCAGAGTAAACAGGAAAGATGAAACTATCTCCTAACCTTCACTATCCTGTTGTCGTAAAAGTTCCTTTCTTGTTTCGAAACGTATTAAATGTTTGTCGAAGGGGTCATTTTACATAAGAGATGGAGACCCACCTACATAACCTTCCAGGGTACCTCCAAGCTGTTTTCATTATCATAAATCCAATGTCACTTACGACCCGAACATAATCTCTTCACGAAGTCAGGTGAGTGTTTTCTTTGTATGATAAGAACAATGTGTATGTATTGTACATCTTCCCCGAGGGTCCACCGTGTCACCCTTTTTTTAGACGGACGGTTGCACCCTCTGTGTCTCTACACCCGAACTTGGGACCCAGCCCTTCTAGGGGAGCTCCTCCTTTGCCATTTGGGGAGGTCATAAGAATGGACCTCTTAGGGTACCTATCTCCTCGGTCAGGTATCGATGGAAGGGTCAAAAGGGGGTTAATACAACTAATGTCCACTTCTTACTCAACGTACAGAACATTATAAGATCTTTCCGAGGAGATGGTCACCGATAAATTACAACTCCAGGGAAACAAGTATGACACTACTCGACAAAGTACCATGAAAAATCGTTGATGTGTTAATCTAATAGACCACAAAAGTGGGACGAGAGGACCGAAGTAGTCTAAAATAGGACACCCAGAATGATAGGCCAATAAGTGGTACAAACAAAAGTCTCAACCATCGATTTAAAACACGTAGATAACACTCTAAAGACTTGAAGAGGTACATAAAAAAAAAGGACACTCACTAAGAACGTATTCTTACTAAAAGTCTCGTCGAACAAATTGTACTACTGGAAATTTCGTAAATAAGATTGAAGACATCATAGAGTGAATATAAAATTCCTGTCAGGGGAACCCATCGTAATTCTGTAGTTCATTAAATACATAAACAACGGATAACAAAAATGTCCCAATGAACTCTTCCAATTCTTTATAGAAACGAGGTCATAATCAAGTCTTAGTTGATGAGGTTTTTGTACAGTCGATAGTAACTTATATAAAGGGAAAAATCAAAATCGTTATTTTCACTTAAATCAATACGGGAACTTTATCGACATACAAACTGGTGGATGGGACTGAATCGTAAATCATTCCCTAACCTTATAAAAAGTTCTTTTAAACACTATCGATAACATATTAGGTCGGACCATGAAGGGAAAAGTAAAAGAAACAACACCATTTGTTGTGTTTCGTGTTTTATATGGTAAAATTGGTAAAATTTCATGTAAAAATATATGGTAAAATTGGTAATTCACGTAACTGCAGTACGTCCGAAGTGGTGGTAGGTGGAGGTTTGAAAAGTTAAACGTTTTGTCTTTGAACTACGGGTAATTTGTTGAAAGGAGAGGGGGAAGGAAGTCGAGGACCTTTGGTGGTAAGATGAAGGACGAAAACTTACACCGATGAGAATCTTTGAGTGTCTTCACCTTAGTGTGTCATGAACAGGAAAACATTGACCGACTAAAGTGAATCGTATAGAAGTTCCAAGTAAGTATAGTTTTGTAAGTCTTAAAGGAAGGAAAAACTTCAACTTATTATCAGCAGACAACACCAAATCAACGATTCAGGACAGGCTGAGAAAAACACTAGGGTACCTGACATCGGGTGGTCCGAGGAGACAGATACCCTAAAGGGTCCATTCTTATAACCTCTCCCAACGGTAACGGAAGAGGTCCCCTAGAAGGACCGGGTCCCTAACTTGGGTGCAGAGAATACAGAGGACGTAACCGTCCTCGTGGCGATCATGGTGGGCCCTTCGAGTGTTATCAGTAATAGTTATATATATGGTATGAAACAAATAGGTAAGTACCTGACTATCCTGTGAACGCATCGAATGTGTAAAACAGATCACACTTATTATGAAGAGACATGTGTCGACTTGTCGAAAATCTAAAATTCTATTCTGTTTTTTATAATTCGGTCCTAACCCATACCCACAAGACCCGTACCTGTTAAGAACTTGTTGTCTTTACATTACCATTGTAAGAGGAAGTACCCCATTCCCATTCTTTCAACGACCTAGTTCTCACAGTCATACCATTATTCTCTTCCCTCTTTCATCGTGATAAAATAATAAATGACCTTCTTATAACCATAAAACTTAATCGGTACCTCTAATAAGTTGTATTCGACGGTAGTTCAAATTTCCACTAGGGTCATGTTCTAGACTTCACGAAACAAATTAAATTTTCTTTCTTTCTTTAACTTCGGCGAGTCAACTCAGGCTGAGAAACGGTGAGGTACCTGACATAGGGGGGTCCGAGGAGGCAGGTACCCTAAGAGGTCCGTTCTTATGACCGTACTCAACGGTAAAGGAAGAGGTCCCCTAGAAGGGCTGGGTCCCTAACTTGAGTCCAGAGGACATAACGTCCGTCTGAGCAGTGGTAGACTCGACGGTCCCTTAAAGGAACAAATTAAATCGACTCCCATTTTAACGAGACTCCGTTCCTCCTAATAGAAAACGATGATCCGCTTCCTTGTCCGATGTCATTCGTCACCCCAAAACTACACACCCTACAAAAACTCAATTATGAGGGTCTCGTGTCGGATTTGAAAGAAAAAAATTTTTTAAAATAAATAAATAAACCGGTACACCGCGTTGCACACCCTAGACTTAAAGTCCGGTCCCTAACTTGGACGCGGGGAACGTAACTTTCACGCCTTAGAATTAGCGACCTAGTAGTCACTTCAGGGGTACCAGATTGGAAAGTTCTTGTTTGTTTTGAAGTCATAAGATTATTAAACCCTCTAGGCCGAATCCACCAACAATTCCCTATACACTCTAGTGACTCCTGGGAAAAAAAAAACACCAACATCAACAAGGCAAATCCTAAGACTCTACAAACTGAGACAGTTTATTATATCTCGGAACTATAATGTCTTTTTTAAAATACGTGTAAGAGACGTTATAGGTCACTTATGGTCTTTAGAAAGTAGAAAATCACAAACCACAACCCATTAAGACCTATTACATATTAGACGAGACTTAACTACGAAAAGGACGTCGGTTATCCAGTACCAGATCTGTTACTTATAAACAAAAAGTCTTAACCTCAAAGAGGGAACGTCTGACCAAAGAACAAAGTCGATTGAGACACTCACCTACGTCTCAGTCAAAATCTTAAAAGTTCCAATTGTCTGGTGTTCTTCATCAGTAGATGTATAACTTAGACTTACCTAAGTGTTCCTTTGTGATATAGGAATTGTAGAAGATTCAGAACTCTTTTCATCCCACGTCGAAGACTCTTTGGGAGTCCGCATAATAGGTCCTCCTGACAACTAAAAAACTCCACTTTCGTTTATGTAGCGGACCTTGCATTGGTGAAAAATACAACGTAATTAGAACTAATAGGAGTTGACCCTCTCATTTCTTTCCACTCATCTTTAGGTTATTTCTTGTCTTAAACCGAATTTCATCCTGATTTCTCCCCTCTTCCGCTACCGTGGGGTGAGGTCATGAGAACGGACCTTTTAGGGTACCTGTCTCCTCGGACCATCCGACGTCAGGTACCCCAACGATTCTCAGCCTGTCTTGACTCGCTGAAGTCAAAGTGAAAAATGAAAGGACGTAACCTCTTCCTTTACCGTTGGGTGAGGTCACAAGAACGGACCTCTTAGGGCCCCTGCCCCCTCGGACCACCCGACGGCAGATGCCCCAGCGTGTCTCAGCCTGTACTGACTTCGCTGAGTCGTCGTCGTCGTCGTCGTCCCTGATTTCTCTCACCTGTCATAAACTCAATCCGTGTCAACCCTTCACTCGAAAAAAAAAAAAAAAATTACGGTTTTATATGTATAACTTTTTTAAAGTCTTTGTATGTCTTTTCAGATTATACTTACAGTTTTAGTGGGCTTTAAGACGGTAGACCACTATTAACATGATCATTAAACAAGTTGTAAGACGACCTATAAAAACTTATGCAGGTATGTTTATTTTTGTATATGTGTCAGTATCAAATTGGAAGTACTATCACAAGAGATGTACGACAAAACGTCGGACGGAACAAGTGACTGTAAACTGTACCTGTAAAAAGATACAGTCATTTATGTCAAGACGTAGGGTTTCACATTTCGATAACCTCTGAGGTAACATACATGCGTAGTAGGAAAAGATAAAACATAACCTCATAACGGTTAATTACAACACTATCAAAGTCCACGTGTCGTCTCAGGGAGTCGGTACATATGCATTTGAGGGGAGGGGAGGACCTACGGTGTATTGTGACTCGTCTCAAGGGACACGATCTGTCATCCAGGGATAACCAATAGGTAAAATTTATATCGTCACACATGTACAGGTAGGGTTTGAGGGATAGACAGACGGAGGGGAAGGGAGGACCGTTGGTCTCTTTCTTTACTATGTTTATTTGAAGAAATGTTTTGTCTTTGTCTGAGTGATTAAATCCCTTCGTTTGTACGAAATTGACGGATGACGACGACGACGATTCAGCGAAGTCAGCACACGCTGAGACACGCTGGGGTATCTGCCGTCGGGTGGTCGGAGGAGACAGGGACCCTAAGAGGTCCGTTCTTGTGACCTCACCCAACGGTAAAGGAAGAGGTTACGTACTTTCACTTTTCCCTTTCACTTCAGCGAGTCAGGACAGGCTGAGAATCGTTGGGGTACCTGACGTCGGGTGCTCCGAGGAGGTAGGTACCCTAAAGGGTCCGTTCTCATGACCTCACCCCACGGTAACGGAAGAGGATGTCTGGAATCTGTTTAGATATAAGACGTACGATTCCGAAAATTCGTCCACTTTGTCCATCACGTCCTGATCTTATTTCCTCTGACTTAGGAGAAGGATGATTAGATCAACATTGACCGGGTTCCCGAAGAAACGTAAAGTAAAATCGCCGCATAACTCCTGTAGATCCATTTCCACATCTTCTTAGGTAGACTTGAGAATACTGAGACAAGGTCAATTAAACGAACACAAGCATCTCAGAAACCGGAAATCTGTAAGACTCTGGTAAGTCAACAAAGAACTTATTAGTGTCATACACAAAAATAAATTAAAACTAACACGACCCAGAAACAACGATGTGTACCCGAGAGAGATCAACCCGCCGTGTCCGAGGAATGTCGTCGCCGAAGAGAACAACGCCTCGTGGCCGAGATCCGTGTGTCGTGTACCCGAGTCATCAACACCTCGTGCCCGAATCAACGAAACACCGTACACCATAGAAGGGCCTGGTCCCGAACTTGGACACAGGGGACGTAACCGTCCGTCTAAGAATAGGTGACATGGTGGTCCCTTCAGGTTACGACGACGACGACAATTCAGCGAAATCAGCACAGGCTGAGACACGCTGGGGTATCCACCGTCGGGTGGTCCGAGGCGGCAGGGACCCTAAGAGGTTCGTTCCTATGACCTCACCCAACGGTAAAGGAAGAGGTCACGTACTTTCACTTTTCACTTTCACTTCAGCGAGTCAGCACAGGCTGAGAATCGCTGGGGTACCCGACGTCGGGTGGTCCGAGGAGGCAGGTACCCTAGAAGGTCCGTTCTCACGACCTCACCCCACGGTAACGGAAGAGACCCCTTCAGGTTATATCCACAAAATTGTCTGTACATTGATATTAAAGACCCTGAACGGGTCTATTAGAAAGACGTTACGTAAAATCAACATTTGAGCAAGGGATGGATAATTTAAACGTCCTCAATGCAGTGTCTCTTCTGTCCTTACAAAACAACGAGGACCAGGGTCACCTTTTCAATGTCCATCCCTGCGGCCTTTCCTGAACTAGCAGTCCCGAAGAGTGACCAGCACCAGGAGACTCCCCAGCTTACGAGATACTATGACATCGACCGTACCGTCGGAGTAGTCATTCTTTCGACTTAACGACAGGTGTGTATAAATATTCGGTGAGTGGAACCCTCAAATCTTACTCCTGTCCTTCTCTCCTTTGGATTAGTAAGAGAACCGAACGTCGTGGTGACTTGTCTAAAACCTGTTGACAGACAAAGCATTGGCTAAACACTACAATCAAAGGGGTCACTGAGAAGAAGGATGTAGTGGGTGTCCACAGAAGGAGTATCCGACAACTAGGAGTCCCCTATCTCTTAGAAAACGAAAATAAAGTCCCTACTCAACAAAGCGACCCTGTCGGTCTTCAAAGAAAAGATCGACGAAATAAAAGGTTCCAAGAAACTTTTACAATTCGGTGTACAGTCTCTATAAGATTTAAACGGTAAAGGATAAGGTTAAGTAAAAGGACTGTTTCAGAGAATTTCATAAAGTCTAAGCTAAGATAAATGTTTTTCTCTGTCGTTCAAAGGAAAGTACAGTCGACGATCCATCGGAGGCTTGTAACAAATGTTCAAAAGACTTCAGACCAAAATCAGAGGATAACTCAGTGGAAATAAAATAAATGTCGAACCTTAAAAACAGGGTAAAAGAGAATTCCCCTTCAGTCGTTATTGCCGGTATATAAAATAAAGGATAAAAAGAAAAGGAAAGTTCTGGTTATAGACTTAACACACGTCAACCCAATAAATTTAGAAGGAACCCGGAAAGGGTAGGTAATGTAAATAAAAATTTATTTATAAATAAATAAACTGACACGTGCCAGAAATCAACGTCGTCCACCCGAAAAAATCAATCTCGTATACTTGAAAGTGAACGTCGTTCGTCCTAGATTAAAGGACCAGTCCCTAGCTTGGACCTGGGGGACGTAACCCTCGGGGCTCAGAATCGGTGACCTGGTAGTCCCTTCAGGGAGGATAGGTAGAGAGACCGGGGTTCTGTAATCTTGATCGATAGGGGAAACGGAGGGGGTCTACAGACACCTCGAACCGTGGAAGTGAAGGAAGACCGGAGGAGGTTTGATGAAGGAGTCACTTTGGAAAGGACTTCCGTGATAAATTCCAGGACTGAGGGTATAAAGGGTGAATATAGGGAGTGAAGATGGTAGTGAAAGTTGTAAGAGAAATAAAATAAAGAGATAAAAATCTTCTCAGAAAGGACAGGTAATATTACCTTGGGGTGACCGAGTCTCTAAAAAGAGATATAAAAGTAACGACATCGAGGTTGAAGATCTTCTTGTGGACCGAGAACTTTTTAGCCAACAACTTACCTATTTACAGTTTCGTGGTTTTGAGTTAAAAACTGGATATTTTAGTATTTCCAATCTGTCGAACATTTATAGAGAGACGAGATGATTGTTTGATTTAACTTTGGTAAGTGTTGACTCTGTGAATGACGGTGAATTAGTACCGTGGGGTATCATAGAAGACGATAAAATCCCCAATATCGACTTAACGTCCTTTAAACTTATATATGTTACCACGGTCCTTATAGTAAAATAAACCACTCATACACGGTTTCTTTTCCGTCGAATCCAAACCTTACCGTAATACTGAATTTACAGTCCCCAACCTATTACTGAACGACCTTTGGTCAAATCTCTCTCGGATGTTTAAAGTCATTTCGTAACTCGGTAAATAGTACACAAGTAATTCGTAACTAGTACACTACTCTGGACGTATGTGTGTCACTTACTCTGTAGTGAGGAAGGACCTGTGTCAAATGTCAGATCATCCCCTATGTCTATTCATTTTCTATTATTATATTACTCCATCGTACCTTCGTATCTCCTTCCGGTCGATTGACCTGAACTCTACTTTAGTGACCCCATCTAGACCACCTTCATTATATCTCGTCCCATTTGTCCTTATACAGTCGTTTATCCCGAACGTAACGTCTTCACCTCCACCTCTTCCCCCGACCCTTTCTCACAAATTCCTTCCCGGGTCTCCGGGGCCCCCAACCACAAGGAGACTCCTCGACCACTCGAGTCACACCAGACTCACTCCCGGCACTGGGGTGTACGCAAGACTTTAGTCAGTGCAGAGTGGTCGAGTACTGGTAGCAAGTTTACGTTCGATAGTGGTAGAGAGTGAATCTGAGTGGAAAGTCTGACCTGTGGGACCGAAGACGAGACACACGATCATTGTGGTGCTTCTCTTCGTCGGGGACCGTCTTCTCTCGACCGGACCGGGAGTGGCGGCCTGGTGCACAGAAGACGAGCTGTGTCTACAGTCATAGTCCGGTCCGGTGGGACACTGGAAGTACGACTCGACGTGAATCAACGAGTCAGCACAGACTGAAAAACACTGGGGTACCTGACATCGGGTGGTCCGAGGAGACAGGTACCCCTAAGAGGTCCGTTCCTATGACCTCACCCAACGGTACGGGAGGAGGTCCCCTAGAAGGGTTGGGTCCCTAACTTGGGTCCAGAGGACGTAACGTCCACCTAAGAAATGGTCGACTCGATGGTCCCTTCGGGTACTGGGAGTATCTACTTCTGTTTTTGTTCCGATGAGACATTAGAGACATTAGTCCAGAGTTGTCTCTGTAGTTGTATTTCTTAAAGGTTTGGCGTTTTCACGGGTTGCTCGGAGGGTAGGACCGAGTACCCTCAATGGTTGTGAAGAAATAGTCAAAGTCGAAGTGAAACAGGAAGAGTAGAAGTCTCATTCTGAACACCTCTTTGGGTCGACGTCTTAGGAGGGGCGAAGGACTGTTATAGTTTGGGTCTCGTTTGAGGTGAAGGAACTTACAAGAAATCTCGTAACGTAGATGGCGTTCAGGGTTGCGGGAAATTGACTCTACGGGGGTCTCGAGGGGTGGCACGCACAAGTGGGAGTGACATTCCTCCGTCAAATGGGATGAACGACTGGGTACCCACATGAGGACCACCAGGGTTTGACCTCCTGGAACTGTTATGTGTAGTCCACTTCTGTGAGAGGATGTACGAAGGGTCCTGAGAACCTCAGTTTTAGTTTGGTCCTCAGTTTTAGTTGTGACTGTAGTAAGTTGGGACGGATGGAGAATCTCGAGTAAGTAAGTGAGGCACTGATGACAACTCCCAGATGTTCCGGGAAACATTGTGTCCTTCAAAAGTGTGGCGACACACATCTCACCTGATCTGTCCCCCATTCCCCCGACCAATACTCTGGGAAAATCAAGTCACCTTATTTACCTAACCCTAGCCCTTCCCTCGTCTCTCTTTACGGGTCTTAATGTGATTCACTCCATTCCGTCTATCTCTTCCTACTTAGGACGGGTCAGAGTGAATAAATAACCTTAGATTGTTTCGACTTGAGTCTCTCATCCCACAGGGACCACCAAATGTGTCATTTCTTAAGCGGACGTTACGCCCTCTGGACCCAAGTTAGGGACCCAACCATTCTAGGGGACCTCCTCCCGTCCCGTTGGGTGAGGTCATAAGAACGGACCTCTTAGGGTACCTGTCTCCTCGGACCACCCGATATCAGGTACCCCAACGTTTCTCAGTCTGTGCCGACTCGCTGACTCACGTCGTGTCGTTGTTTCGAGTTGTCTCATCTCACACCAACGGTCCCGACCCTCCGTCGTCTTTACCTCTATCTCAAGGTCAATTTTCTACCTGTTCAAACACTTTGGATTACATGTCGTCCCACTAATATCGATTATTATAACATAATATATGAACTTCCAACGATTCTCTCAGTTGGAATTTACAAGAGTAGTACTTTTCCTTTTACCACTAATCCACTACACTACCTGTACAATCGATTACGATACCACCATTAGTAAAACGTCAAATAATTCCATAGTTTGGTTGCGAAACATGTGTACTTTGTATACTACAATATATATTTAATAAAAGGTTATTTCGACCCCTTTTTTATTTTGGTATTACGGGTCTAAAGACTAGTTGTGACAGTAAAAGACCGACTCCCTCTCGTCGCCTATACGAGTGTTCCTAAGATCTTATCCGTTAGTGAGACACTCCGGTCTGTCACAGAAGAAACGATTTCACCTGAGTAAAAGTTTATAGAAGGATTCCCCTGGAAGGGTCTAGGGTCCTTCATGACGTCTTAAAGTACCGACGGAAACCGGACACTCGACCGCGGACAGCGACATTCTTTAACGAACTTATTACATGGGATAAAGTTCAAGATCAAACATACAAATTCCCTCTGTATAAAGTCACCTCAGTCATTGAATAAAGAATACCGGAAGACCCGAATTTATTTTACTACTAATCTCATTAAGTCCCAGGTACTTCAGCACGTTTTTGTCGACGGTAGACGGTAGCGAGAGTAACCATTGAGTAAATGAAGAATATTACCGAAAGGTGTAGATACTTAATTCAATCTCACACGACGAGTACGAGTCTCCTCGGTTATTTACTGAACGAAAACACAATGTTAAGAGTCTTCATTTACGAAGTCATAAGTAACGACCATTCCAAATTTCTCTTTGATTTAAATAAACCTAGGGGGGTGGGAAGTGAGATCCCGTGCAAAAAATTACAAGGGTAGTGCCTCTGCAACACTTTAACTGATTAACACACAAAACGTATACGTATTTGTGAAACAATAAATAATTACCCGGTAAAGTCTCTATTTTATCCCTGAAATAAGTGTAGCGTCGGTAAAGAGTTTCCGTGCGACTGAGTGCAGTTCCCCTCGACTCTACACTCTCGTTTCTTATTTTCCCGTCCGCCAACAGAGGAGCCACTTAGGGCACCTCTCCGCTCTCGACGGTCCTCCGGCAAATAGTCTGCCCAAGAGATCTCGATGCGACAGGTTATGCCGAAACATTCTACATTTAAACAAATTCAATTTATTTTAATTTTTAGACCAGTGTGACCGGTGCAGAGTTCCCGAGTCATCGGTACTCACCGGGTTGCCGGTGGTGAGACCTCTCACATCTCAAAAGGGTCATAGTCTTTTAAGGTGTCCTGTGGTCACGCGACCCAACACAACCACGACCCCAGGAAACCACGGAGGGACCTAACTTTCTTGAACCAGGAAACATCAAGTCAACAGGTCTTTCCGATTCTCCAATCCCGTACGGACCAGTATAGAGTTTAAGACTTATATCGACCTTAAGACAATGAAGATGGATGGATGACCCCCCCAGGATAATGACAGTTGAGAGTGGACCTAAATGACACTACCAAGATTGAGAGAAGGGTCGAAGGTAGGATGCAAAAGTGTCAGAGAAGAGGTACATTGTCGCTCACTACGACGAATCTTTGAAGGTCATCGAAACACAGGATGAGTCTCATTTCGGCTGTAGGAATGAGACTGGGGGTTCCGGAATATTCGGGATATCGAAGGAGTGGTAGGGAATATGTGTAGAGAACGATATAGTTGGGACAAAAAAGTGCGAGGTCGGTGTGACCGAAGATCCGTGTGAAAGGGATTGAACTGAGAAAGGACTTTATCGGACTTAGACTATCAAGAAACAGGACAAAGAAATGGAGGAAACTCAGAAACGAATTTTCGAAAGGGATAGGTGGTGTAGATTTTAATGTCAGCGGGGCGGGGGGTCTGTTCTACCTCTTCGAGATATGTCAGTCGTTTTTATTCTGGGCCTCGACTGACACCGAGTCTAGTACTTGAGGAATAACGGTTTAAGTCTGAATTTCACTTCTTTCACCCCTTTTGGTGTTCTGGTAAATCCATACTGGATTTAGTTTAGGGAATACTGATATGTCACCTTCACTCTTTATCTAAATTCCCTGATCTAGACTATCTCACGGACTACTTGATACCTACCTCCAAGTACTGTAACATGTCCTCTGTCCATAGTTCGGTAGGGGCTCCCTTTTTTTACGTCTTTTCGTTTTACCGACAGACCCCTCCGGAATGTTTTATCGACACTTTTCTTCTCTTCACCTTTTTGTTTCCTCTTTTCCTTTCTATATTCGTAGACTTACGTTTCAAAGTTTCTTATCGTTCCTCTCTATTCTTTCGGAAAGAGTCGCTAGTTACGTTTCTTTCTCTCCTTTTGTTGTCTTACCCTTTCTGATCTCTAGAGAAGTTCTTTTGATCTCTATGGTTCCCTTGTAAAGTACGTTTCTACCCGTGTTATTTCCTGTCTTTACCAGACCTGGATTGTCTTCGTCTTCTATAATTCTTCTCCATCGTTCTTATGTGTCTTCTTGACATGTTTTTTCTAGAAGTACTGGGTCTATTAGTGCTTCAACATTAGTGAGTGGATCTCGGTCTGTAGGACCTTACACTTCAGTTCACCCGGAATCCTTCGTAGTGATACTTGTTTCGATCACCACCACTAACTTAAGATCAATTCGATAAAGTTTAGGATTTTCTACTACGACACTTTCACGATGTGAGTTATACGGTCGTTTAAACCTTTTGAGTCGTCACCGATGTCCTGACCTTTTCAAGTCAAAAGTAAGGTTAGGGTTGCTTTCCGTTACGGTTTCTCACGAGTTTGATGGCGTGTTAACGTGAGTAGAGTGTGCGATCATTTCATTACGAGTTTTAAGAGGTTCGGTCCGAAGTCGTTATGCACTTGGTACTTGAAGGTCTACAAGTTCGACCAAAATCTTTTCCGTCTCCTTGGTCTCTAGTTTAACGGTTGTAGGCGACCTACTCGTTCTCTCAAGGTTTTTTTTGTAGATGAAGACGAAATAACTGATGTGGTTTCGGAACTGACACACCTAGTGTTGTTCGAAACCTTTTAAGAATTTCTTTACCCTTAAGGTCTGGTGGAATGGACGGAAGACTCTTTAGACATATGTCCAGTTCTTCGTTGTCAATCTTGACCTGTACTTTGTTGTCTGACCAAGGTTTAACCCTTTCCTCATCCAGTTCCGACATATAACAGTGGTACGAATAAATTGAATATACACCTCATGTAGTACTCTTTGCAACCCGACTTTCTTCGTGTTCGACCTTAGTTCTGACGACCCTCTTTATAGTTATTGGAGTCTATACGTCTACTGTGGTGGGAATACCGTCTTTTACTTCTTGATTTCTCAGAGAACTACTTTCACTTTTTCCTCTCACTTTTTAAACCGAATTTTGAGTTGTAAGTCTTTTGATTCTAGTACCGTAGGTCAGGGTAGTGAAGTACCGTTTATCTACCCCTTTGTCACCTTTGTCACCTTTGTCACTCTCCGAAATAAAAGAGCCCGAAGTCTTAGTGACGTCTACCTCTGACGTCGGTACTTTAATTTTCCACGAACAAGGAACCTTCTTTTCAATACTGGTTGGATCTGTCGTATAATTTTTCGTCTCTGTAATGAAACGGTTGTTTCCAGACAGATCACTTTCGATACCAAAAAGGTCATCAGCACATACCTACACTCACAACCTGACATTTCTTTCAGTTCACCGTTTCTTAACTGTGAAAACTTGACACCACAACCTCTTCTGAGAACTCTTAGGGAACCTGACGTTCCTCTAGGTTGGTCAGATAGGAGTTCCTTTAGGCATCACTTATAAGTAACCTTCCTGACTACGACTTCGACCTTGAGGTTATCAAACCAGTGGACTACGTTTCTTGACTGAGTAACCTTTTCTGGGACTACAACCCTTTCTGACTTCCGTTCTCCTCTTCCCCTACTGTCTCCTACTCTACCAACCTATCGTAGTGGCTGAGTTACCTATACTCAAACTCGTTCGAGACCCTCAACCACTACCTGTCCCTTCCGACCACAGTGTTTCTCAGTCCGTGTTGATTCGGTGACTTGTTTTGACTTGACTCATTTATTTAAGTAAAACGTTGAGTTCAAGGAGACCTACCTACTCCACTTAGTGCTCCTTACCCAAAATCTTACACACTCTGAGATGAAAGAAGATCCGTGCTCTGAAATCAGTTCACCGAATTAAAGAAACTCGAACAAAGAAGTAGACATTTTACTTTTAATATCATGGACGGACCTTCCTGACAGTAATCCTAATTAATCCCACAAGGACTCGTGTATCAGACTCGTGTTATTACAATAAGGTCCTGACACTTTAAACCGGGTCCCGAGGAGAAGTAGATGATCATAGATACACCTTTGGCACGGTCGGAAAAGAAGTGATAAGTACAATTTTACGACGAAAACAAAAGTATTATTTCTGTATTATGTATGTCTAAAAACCCCTTTAGATCTACTACTCGACTACTATTGACCACTAATGACTCAAACAGCCACTCCAAAGTCTCTAGTACAAATGTTGTCAAAAATCTACCCCTTCGGTCGCTAGTTCCCACTATAATATGCTTACTTTCAAAGTGTCTCTGAGGTTATCTCTCTTCGTCACTCTTTTAGCCCAGTACGACTCAGAGTGCACCATCGTATCCGGACTCCTTGAGTCTTTCTTAGACGTGGTGTCCCCCGTCCGAGTGTCAGTGTAAAGTTCTCCCTTAAAACAAGTCGTTTTGTTATGTCAGATATACCAGATAGTACAACTCAATTACAATAAACCTCAAAATAACAAATATAATGATATACTCTTGGGACGCGGACGTCTTACACAAGGGTCAAAATACAGACATGGAGAAAACCTCACGACGTCCCGAGGGTAGTCCTTTTAGCTTTGGTGAGACTTGTAAACTTTGTCTCCGTTAGATTGTGTCCCTGCACCAGTGCGTCCCCGACCCTGACGACTCTGGACTGACCCTACGCGAAACCTTTGATCGTTACCGTCTATCCATCCCCCACCAAAGTCTCGGGTCCCACCCCGGTGGCCCACCTTCGACTCCGTAGTTTCCCGAACTGGACCCCTGATCTCGGAACGTCCTCCACGTGACAACGGTCTTTACGACGACGGGTTCAGTCCGTTTCTTCCCTCCTTTATGAGACCAAAGACGGAAGGGAACCGGAGATAAAGAAGTTATTAAAGGTAACCGACCTAGATCGACTTCGGGTCGACTGTACCCTCTACCCTTCACGTAGGACGTCCCTAGTCGGGCAGAGGTGACGGCTGTGTATGTGTGTGCGCACGTGTGTGTGTGTGTGTGTGTGTGTGTGGTTGTAATGTCTCGTCCCGTCCCCTTCCCACTTCTTTATTAGATTCCCGTTTGAGTGGTTTCTGGTCAACAACAACAAGTCAGTGGTTCAGGTTGAGAGATGTTGGCGTACCTGACGTCGTGTGGTCCGAAGGGACAGGAAGTGAGAGAGGGTCTCAAACGAGTCTGAATACAGGTAACTCAGTCACTAGGGTAGCTTGGTAGAGGGGAGTTAGAAAGGGTCGTAGTCCCAGAAAAGGTTACTGAGCCGAGAAGTGTAGTCCACCGGTTTCATAACTCCCTCGAAGTCGAAGTCGTAGTCAGGAAGGTTACTTGTGGGTCCTGACTGGAGGAAATCCAACCTGACCAACCTAGAGGAACGTCAGGTTCCCTGAGAGTTGTCAGAAGAAGTCGTGGTGTCAAGTTTTCGTAGTTAAGAAACCACGGGTCAGAAGTAATCCAGGTTGAGAGTGTGTACATGTAAAGATCACCCTTTTTTAATGTTTCACTGTTAATATGTCTGTACACCAACTAAAGGGTAGTTGGTATAAGAGGGGAAGGTGGCAAAAAATCCATTCTTCACTTGAGTAAATCTCTCTATGTGTAAGGTATCTATCCTACACCAGGTAAAGGTTTTCCGTTCTCACCGAAACCGTCTTTACACGACGTGTCTGTCTCACACCTGACAGAGTCATCCGGAGGAGGGAGGGTGGAACTCACCGTCGGTCCAACTACCCCACCGAAACCGTGTTGAGGTCGAGGTCACCACCAGGACTAACCAAAAGTTCAGATTTGGTCCGTTCCACTGGTGTGAAGGGAACGGTGTCACTAACCAATGTGAGATTACTACGAGATTTATTTGTCGAGTTCTATAAGGAGTCCGGAGTCCCAACCAGAATCCCAAGACAGAGGATCTACACTTGGTTTTTTTCGTGTCTTGGGGGGTCACGAGGATTGTCGGTAGACACCAACCCAGTCCTGTTCGGACTTCCCTCTCCACGTTACGACTCAGACTGTGTGTGTGTGTGAGTGTCTCAGTCTCGTATGGCGTGTTAGGACCACCAGTAATATGGGGCCCAAGGAGTAAACAAACTTAGTCCAGTTAGGGGAAAGTACGAGTTCGGTCAAACTTAACCCAAAAGATGACGTTGATTGTGTTATTATCTTTATTCAAACTATGACATTCAGGGTTTCTATTTTTTAACACACAATTACCTCCATGTCCATAACAAGTTGGAACCTTTTATGATCGTTGAGGGGTGTCGGGGTGTATAAGGAAAGGGGTGGTTTCTACCCATTTCTTCTTGGTGTCTTTCGTACCAGGTACGACCTGGTGTCTCCGGAAACCTCCGGTTCGACTCTCGTACACTACGAAGACGCCGCCAAGGTACTGTGTGGGAAGGCTTGGTCCTCTTTCTCTCTACATACGAGTCACTTAACTCCTGGAAGGTAGTCGACACCCACTCGATTCGTGTTTCGTACCTCAGTCCGAGACGTCATACCCACTCTGAGCCTGGTTTGTTCGTTTTCTCCCCACCTGTGAGTGAGTGAACAGTACGAGTCAGCACAGACTGAGAAAAGCCGGGATAGCTGACGTCGTGCAGTCCGAGGAGGCAGGTACTCGGAGAGGTCCTTTCTTATAACATCACTCAACGGTAAAAGGGAAAGACCTCTAGAAGGGTTCGGTCCCTAATTTGGGTGCAGAGGTCGTAATGTCCCTCTAAGAAATGGAGACTCGGTGACACCTTCTGGGGTCCCAATTACGATGGTTCAGTAGTAAGAGAGAAATCCACCTTTGTAGTTACCGAATCTTAAAATTATCCAATTTTAAAATAGAGTAACTTAATCTCCGTCACGAATCTACAATTTAGATAACTATTCACAGACCGGACTCAAAGGATTCTTCCTTCCGGGCAACCTAGAGGAAAGATGGTTCCCTTCGGTACGGACGTACTCACGATTCAACGAAACCAACACCGGCTGAGAAACACTGGAATACCTGACATCGGGAGGTCCGAGGAGACAGGTACCCCTAAGAGATCCGTTCTTATGACCTCACCCAACGGTACGGGAGGAGGTCCCCTAGAAGGGATAGGTCCCCAACTTGGGTGCAGAGAATACAGAGAACGATACCGTCCGGCCAAGAAATACTGAACGTGGTAGACCCTTCGGATTCTCTCCGGTACCCGGGACAGTAAGAACTTCTTTCTCGGTCCGAAACTCGTTTCAGTCCCTTCCATTCACCCGAATTCGTAAAACCATCGAAGAGAGACAACCTAAAACCATCGTTTCTCGGGACTAAAGGACACTTACAAGACTTGTCCCAGGAAACCCAAAGACGTCTGACTAAAGACTTTATCCTCCTAACAAGTGGGACTCAGGAAACAAAGGTGGGTTTAATTGAACACTGGTCTCGGACCGGTCGACATGGGGGTATCCCAGTGTTTCTCAGTCTGTACTGACTCGCTGAATCGTGCGTACGTCTCCAGTCATACCACGTCCGTTGATATCTGTCGTGAAAGAGGTCAGGGAGACCAGAGGATGCCCAACAAACCTAATCTCTGACACCTAGTCTTAAACGATGAAGAACGGTCTGGTACTTTCTCAACGATAAAGACAATGGCCGATACCGTGAAACGGTGTCCAGTAAACCCCAATTGAACTTAGGGGATGTTTCACATGTGTATCACCAAAAGGAGATAAGGGACCAGACCTGACAACACCCGGAAGAGACTCCGTCTGGTTTAAGACCACCCACCTTCCTCCTTGTCTCTTCCCGGTGACTGTAAAAGAACCTCTCTTCATCCATAACGACCCTCCCAAAAGTACCTTATTTATTTGGTTGAGTCAAATTAGAAATCGACATCAGAACCTCTAAACTCCAGAGGACTCGAAATCCCATGGTTAAAACGAAAACTAAAAGGGTTTCGCGGGAAGTGACCCACTTCCAACACACAAACTCCGACAGAGACTTTGGAGGTAGTAGAGGTCACAAACTGAAAGTAACAAGTCCCTCGTCAGGCTTCCGTCGGACGTCAATTGACGACTACGTAGGTAACTAGTGTGATACCTGTCTTCAGTCAAAAGAGAAGAAAGACCACCACCAACCCTGTCGACCATCTGTCCTCTACACTGAACCCTTTTCAATTGTCTTGTAAGTTCGTCGTTCAAAAGGGAAGAAAAGAAACCGAGACGTAGACTCAAGGATTATGTAAAGGGACCACTAAGTTAAACCTAAGAGTCTGGGAAGGAGACAGAAAGAAACTAACACTTCAGGACGAGTAAAGACTCCGAGTCCTTTTTACGTAACTGATACACTTCCTAGGAAGTCTTCTAGAGTCTCTTGTCCTCCGACAGAGTCATCCGACTCAAACATGTCTGACTGGTACTGTCATTGGTAGTATGACTTCCTCCAAAACCTAACAGGTACTCTAGGTCGACGACCAGTACTTCAATGCTACCGATTACGAACCTACAGTGGTGACCATAACGTTTGTTCTCGGAAGTTCGACAAGACAATGGAGTAGTCCTCTGTGTCAGAAACGAGAGACGACACACCGATCAAATGCTTTTGGTGCGACACGTTACTATAAAGTCTTGAAGGTTAAACCCCTAAAAGAGGGTAGGAAACAACAGGACAGAAGAGAGAGAGAAATTCTTCTTATAAATAAATGAGCCGACGTGGTCCAGAACCAACACTGCGTATCCCAGAAAATCAACACCGTACGTCTTAGAAATCAACACCGAACACTCGAGTCAACGACGTACGTTCGAGAATCAACGTCGTACACCCTAGATCAAGGACTGGTCCCTAGTTTGGGTCCGGAGGACGAAACCCTTACACTTCAGAATCGGTGACGGGGTGGTCCCTTCAGGGTGGTGCAGAAGAGAAATAAGAGAGGGTGTGATCCTACTAGTCCATAAAGTGGACTCAATTTATAGTCCATACTATAAATTGTAACGGTCAGATGTACTGCTAATAACTTTTAATTTTTTATTTAAATTTAGAATCTTTATGAGGAATTACATCTTTAAATACACACACATATTTTATGTTTATTTTGGACCTTTTACTTTTCTGTATACACGTTTCCACAAATAAAATTGTAACGTGTTTTATTTTTAATGTTTGTCAGAGGTACCAGGTTTTCAACTACTTTATTTAATACCATGGTAGGATTTCTCTTTACTTTACAGTGATAAATTTTAAAAAGATAGAATAATCGTTTTACTTTTTAAAAGGATACAGCTACTCTACACATCTTTGTATTTAGAATTACACACAACTACACTCTCACTTTGTCGCCGAAGTATCCCTTCCATTAAACCGCCTTAGGTAGTTTTCCCTTGGACTAAAGAAGATTATCCTCGGAACGCATAACACCATAGATATTCGTTCTAAAATTATCTTTTTGTGTCTCTCAGGATTAAGGGAAGTCTTCCCTTGTCGACTTGCGTAATAACATGCAGGTATCACTTCTCGGTACGTTGGCACAAGATCTAGAGTGTGTACACGATTGTGTGTCTACAGGTACGATGTAATAAGACACTTTTTCCATTCAACGTTTTGTTTTTTCTACCGCACAAGGGTATATATGTGTGTGTAGGTAGGTAGAGGGATAGGACACTCGATAGACAGTAGATGGGTAGGATAGTTAGTGGATAGATACATAGGTAGACGGATGGAGAAGTAAGTCAGATAGTCGATGGATAGTAGATAGATAGAACCCAACCGATTTTTCAAGTAAACGTAAAAGACATATGATAAGATATTGTAACATGTCTTTTTGGGTTTGCTTGGAAAACCGGTTGGGTTATGTGTGTGTGTGTGTGTGTGTGTGTGTGTGTGTGTGTGTGTGTGTGTGTGTGGGAAGTCAAGACATACTTCTTATAGGCCACTCTCAAACAGTCAGGCACTCCGACGATTACCACCGGCGGACATCTATAGTCCTAACCTCCCCGCCGTGTAACCCTCCTCTTCATCTGAATGTCCTATTTTAATCTTTATTAAAAGGGGGAACTTTTTTTTTTTTGTTGAGTTCTTTAGAAATTTTTACGTTTCGAAAGAGAAAGTCCAATCTTAAATAAAAATATTTTAAGACACTCACTAAAATCTTTTCCTTGGGTTCCAGTATGTGTGTTTGTGTGTGTGGACTTGACCGGCCTTTCTCACGAATGTAAATGTTGTATCAAATTCCCTCCTCTGGTCCGGTGTCTTGTAGCACTAGTGTTGGAACAATCTTCATTCAGATAAAGTCACGTACACGCATCTTTTTATCGACCCTTCTACGTGTCTCTTTGCAATCGTCCCAAAAAGGGACTGTCACAATGCCGATTTAAAACAAAAAGAAAAACGAACAGACACAAAAGGTCAAAAGACGTTATTGAACCTCTTCCTCCCTTCCCTTCTTCCCTCCTTCCTTCTCTCCTTTCTTTCTTTTTTCTTTCCTTCTTTCTTTCTTCCTCTCTCCTCCTCTCTCCCTTTCCTCTCTCCCTTCTTCCTTCCTTCTCTTTCTTTCTCTTGGTCTCTTTCGGGGGTCCGGCTGGACCCGTCCCCACTTCGCACTCCCTACGTCCACAAGTCGGGCCCGCCCGTAGACCGTGCAGAACCGCCGAGACAGAAACGAAGTGGACCAGCTCCTCTTCACCGGGCCAAGAGGGACAATCTAGGACGAGCGACACGGGAGTCTCCACGCGAGACCGGGAGGACACCGGACGTCCCCTTCGACACCGGAACTTGAGTGGCTCCCGCAGTCGCGGACCCTACGAGGGAGGTCGGAGGGTCCACACGTCGACGCCCCTCTCCTTCCTGTCTCGCGTCGGAGAACCCGATTCGTCCAGAGTGAAAATAATCTGTGTTTGGATCCTTTTTTTTTTTTGGAGTTGGACCCCTTTCTAAAGATAAATCTCGACCTTTTGATCCGGTGAGCCTTCTACTCACTGGATGTAAAAGACGATATCTTTGCTTCTACTTTATCGCCAACAATCACGACGCATGTCCGTGACTTTGAGGTAGTTTCCCGCTCCTCTTCCTCTTTCCCTTCTTCTTTCCCTCCCTCCCCTAAAATTTCTCGAAGACATAAACTTTAGAAAAAAATAGACTCACTTGCTATAAATTGGTACCTCCTTTTTACCCAGAGGGTCGACACACAAACAAAAGGACCGTCTCGTCACACAAACGATTGACCACCGAGGAGGTCGTCCAATTTTTTTTTTTTAGGTAGGAGTAGGACTCGGGGAATCTTTTTACTGTCGAAGCGGTCCGAGGACGGTCGGTGGGTGTTTCTGGTCGAAACCACAGAGTGCGACCATCGGTCTACAGACGAAAAGCGAGATCTGAAGACTCTCTGACGGACGAACTAGAGTAGTTAGACCCGAGAAACGTAGCCTGGGGCACCCCGCAGACTCCAATTATCCGAGACCCCCGGACTCAAAGGTACTTAGAACCACACACCCCCACTCACCAAACAGGTCTCCCTCTCTTTTATTTTGTCGTCGGAGTGCGTCCCGAAGAATAGGTGATTGCGGAGTAACGCCTCAGACCCCGTAGTCCCGGCTGCAAATCAACCATTGGTGAGTTACCTTTTGTGACGCAGGGTACTAGAAAAACAAGTAACAGTCAAGTGTGACCCCAAGAGACGTTAGTAGTTTTATACCTCTCTTCCTCTACTGACTTAGGTACAATCACCGATTACAAAGATTATAAGGGGTCATAGATCAAGAGAGGATTAAGCCCAGGTGACTTGTAGCGGTAAAGGGGACGATCCCAAAGCTCAGTAACATTGTACTACCTTCATCGTGCTAACCGTCTTTGTGACTTCACGACTATAGGTACGGAGGAGGGGACGTCGTCGGGTGGACCGGTAGAACACGTTTTCAGTCAAGGAATTCCTCCTCAACAACAAGTCATTGAGTCAACACAGACTGAGAAACGTTGGGGTATCTGAGGTCGTGCGGTCCGAAGGGACAGGAAGTGATAGAGGGTCTCGAACGAGTTGAGTACAGGTAACTCAGTCACTACGGTAGGTTGGTAGAGTAGGAGACGGTGGGGGAGAGGATGACGGGAGTTACAAAGGGTCGGAACCCCAGAAAAGGTTACTTAACTGAGAAACGTAGTCCACCGGTTTCATAACTTTGAAGTCGAAGTCGTAGTTAGGAAGTCCCAACTAAAGGAAACCCTACCTGACTAAACTAGAGTAACAGGTTCCCTGAGAATTTCTCAGAAGAGGTCGTGGTGTCAAGTTTTCGTAGTTAGGAAACCACGAGTCGGAAGAAATACCCGATAGAAAGTGTAGGCATGTACTGATGACCTTTTTGATATCGGAACTGATATACCCGGAAACAGTCGTTTCACTACAGAAACGAAAAATTATACGACAGATCCAACCAGTATCGAAAAGAAGGTTCCTCGTTCGCAGAAAATTAAAGTACCGACGTCAGTGACGGTTGTCACTAAACCTTAGGTTTTTTTTATTTTAGACAGTGACAAAGGTAAAAGAGGGGAAGATAAACGGTACTTTACTACCCTGGTCTACGGTACTAGAATCAAAAAATTTACACCTCAAAATTCGGTCGAAAAGGTGAGAGGAGAAAGTGGGAGTAGTCCTCCGAGAAAATCAAGGAGAAAGGAGAGACGACAATCCCACCACAGTAGGCGGAAAGACTCCTACTGTACGTACATTCTTCCTCGCCACAGACAGTCGGACCCCGGGTCTCACTCCTACGACCCCTCGTCTGGAGAGGTGCAGGTCGGGTCCGACTGTCCAGTACACTCTCTCTTCGGCAGAACGATGAAAAACCAGTGACCCGACCCCACCCAGACGTGCGGACACGATTAACCCCGTCGTGGCATAGTTGTGTATAACTTTGGTCAATGTCAAAACCAGAATGTTCACTTTTTGGCTCTGTTTCCCTGTTCAACAAACGAACAAATTTACCTTTTCGGCTACTAGCGCAAACAACTACCCCTATGTCGTCCTTAGTGAGTTTGCGTCGGAGAGAAGAAGGGGTAGAACACACGTTTATGTCCCTTAAGTGTATAAGACCCTACACAAGGGACCCCGACAACGTCGTTTAATGGTGGTGGAATCACCGAATACTGTCGTCCCTAAAAGAAGAGAGGACGTCAAAACCTCCGGGCCTCGGTTCCGTAGTCATCCCGGGACAAGGGTGGGCTCCGGGACCCCCTTGTAGGAAAGAGCAGAACAGGTCCAAGGCCACCAACGATCGTAAGGACGCCGGTGTAGAGAGCCCGCGGAGGGACCAGTGTAGGCGGAGAGGAGACGCGTAGAGTCTAAAGGGAGACGGAGAGAGCACATTCTTATGAGTAGTGACCCCTGGTGGACCTATTGAGTCCTCCCAGAGTGAAACCTAGAGCTTGATGTAGACGTTTCTGAGAAAAAAGAGGAGTCATTCCAGTGCAAATGTCCAAAACTCACCTGTATAAAAACCGTCGGTGGTAAGTTGAGTAATGGACTTATAAAAAATTCACGGTCGGCGATCCGGATACAGACCCAAAATAGACTGAAGAGGATTAGTCAGAGACTTCATCTATAGTAACACGGGTAAAATTCCCATCTCTTTGACTAAACCCAAAGTCCCTTCAATTGATTACATAGATTCCAGTGTATTACCACCCTCGGTCTTCGATAAGGTCCAGAATAAGGATTTGGATATCTTAAAGTATAGATATATAGATACACGAATCGCTGAGTCAGCACAGACTGAGAAACACTGGGGTACCTGACATCGGACGGTCCGAGGAGACAGGAACCCTAAAGGGTCCGTTCTTATGACCGCACCCAACGGTACGGTAGAGGGTCCCGTAGAAGCGTTGGGTCCCTAGTTTGGGTCCAGAGGACGTAACGTACACCTAAGAAATGGTAGACTCGGTGGTCCTTTCGGGTTGAATTTCCGACCCGAGCAGGTCTTAAACTTGGGTCCTGGAGTGTGGGCTTCATTCTGAGTATAGGGACTGACTGGTCGGTTTCCACCACCACCAAATCAACGGTTTAACACAGGGTGAAAACACTAGGGTGCCTAATGTCGGACGGTAAGGAAAGAGGTCCCCTAAAAGGGGTGGGTCCCTAACTGGGACACAAAGGACACAACGTCCGTCTGATATAACAGACTCGGTGGTCCCTTCAGGCAGACATAGACAGAGGTTCACTCGCAGTAAAAGAGGTTTGGTGACAACGAATTTTCTAAAGTCTTGGAGAGACGAACATTTGGTGTAATGTTAGGTGTCTCCTTTTCAGACGGATGAACGTACCAACGTTGTTACACAGAATATATGCCAAAATCCGTCAAAGCAAAAGTGTACTATCTCGAGGACCTAAATTAAGACGAGTGTCATTTGTCCGGCGTCGTGGACTGTTTATTATCGGCTACCTAAGGAGTTTCGTGATTAATGAGTTCTCGTTTCATTAGACGAATTTTGGTCGACTTCCGAAACGATTCG
Source organism: Capra ibex (assembly GCA_006410555.1). Lineage (NCBI taxonomy): Eukaryota > Metazoa > Chordata > Mammalia > Artiodactyla > Bovidae > Capra > Capra ibex. The sequence goes on from SJYO01014747.1 coordinate 13,740,157, forward strand.
TTACCTCTCCGGGACCCTTTTTCTGTTGCACCTGACGGGGGTCATGTTCCACCCGCCAGTGTGGTCACATTAGGAAGGGGCTCAGGGTCCCTGCAGTCCTTTCGTACGTCCACACCGAGTGATTGGTTTGCACTCGTGTACCCCAGGTCCTTCGTCTTTCGGAAGGAAAGGGGTAAATTAGGTCCGACTCGGTGTGCGATGACCAAGGTAGGGGTTGTCGGTAGAGAAAGACAGAGGAAACGATCTTTAAGGTGGAGGGGGAGGGGGGCAGGACAGGGGGCGGTGGAGAAGAAAACAGACGGGACTCGCCGAACACCCTAGAATCAGGGGACTGGTCCCTAGTTTGGTCCCGAGGTAGTCACTCTCACAGCTCAGGATTGGTGACCTTGTGTCCCTTAATCTGCGGTGCACCGGTGACCTTTACGTCCCCACGGAATGTTATCACCCTTTGTGATCAGCTGGAGAACGTCTAAGTCTTGTCTTACTGCGTCTCGTCGACCCTACATTGGTCGACACGGACGTTGAGGGATGGAGACCTGAGTTCGGTTGTCTTAACTACAGAAATAAAACCCTTATTTATTATTATTTTTATAATAAGTCCCTTAACTGTTAAGGGGACTTAGAACGGAATGTCTGTGGTCATCCCGTGACGGACTAGTGTCCTTAATGTTGTTGTTATTCCATTGTAAACAACTCACGGGTCGTACACGACCCTGGAAAAGTATCTAATAGAGTAAATTAAGAGTGTTGTTACGATCTACTCTTTGGTTCCATGTCTCTCCAGTTCATTGTATGTGTTCCCACGTGTCATTCATCCTACCTCCGTCTTAAACTTGGGGACACAAGTCCGAGGCATGATACGGCCTTGGAGACCTCGTAGACCTCGTAGACCTTGGAGAGGAGGTGGGGTCTTTCGGGATAAGTTGGTGGACGAAACAGTCAAGACGAATTTCATCCTTCTCATTAGGATGACTCATTCATGGGAGTCGTGAATCCTGGAACCCGTGTCGTATCCATAAAAAAGTAACCTTCCTCCTACTGGAAACCCTCCTTCCTTGTAAATCTTACGGAACGAACAAAACCTCGCGACCCAACTGTTCCTAGGAATTCGACTCTAGTCGACCAATACAGACGTCTCTTGAACCCATCCTACTCTCCAAAACACACACGAGCCCCAAATGGTGAGGACGACACCACTGATCGCTCCGTAATGTAGGTTGTCTCCTTTCCTGAAATACCGGTCCAACCTCACCCGAAGGGACCACCAAGTCTACCATTTTTAAGGTGGACGTCACACCCTCTGGGTCTAAACTAGAGACCCAGCCCTTCTAGGGGACCTCTTCCCTTACCGATGGGTGAGGTCATAAGAACGGACCTCTTAGGGTACCTGTCTCCGCGGATCCCCCGATGTCAGGTGCCCCAGAGTTTCTCAGCCTGTGCTGACTCACTGAATCGTGTGAGACCCACCGTTACCTCACACGATGAAAATTTGAACCGGAACTTACAGTGGGATACCCATTTGTTCTCTTACACACAAACCGTGTATCCTATAGTCACCGTTCCTCCCTCTGGACACACCCTACCAAAAGGTACAGAGGACGGTAGGCCTAATACCACACCCTCCTTTCGGGACAACGGTATCCAACTCCCATTCGAAATTGAGTCTGGTTTAATTTACCGACGTCTAATGCTAATTAACTAAAACTAATTTACCTTGAAATTATAGATAACGGATCGGGAGATTTACATGAGAGAACTACTTCCGGAATAAATACCTCTCCAAATTTTCTTTTTAACTATGTATCGGATCGGGTCGACAACCCAAAGCTCGGGTCGACAACCCACGGCTCGGGTCGACAACCCACGGCTCGGGTCGACAACCCACGGCTCGGGTCGACAACCCACGGCTCGGGTCGACAACCCACAGCTCGGCAAAGAAGAGGCTGAGGACAGACACGTAAACGTCAGTCGTGAAGAGTCTCGGAAGGAACTTTGACAGGTCAAAGTGCACAGGGCCAGTAAATTAATGTCCGAGGAAACAAGTGGTCATCCGACTCCGAGACGGATTCCAGGAGGACACTCTTGTCGAGGTACTCTTCGATCTGACCCCCTAGAGGGTCACACACCTGGTGAGGATACGGGACCTTCGTGCAAAGGGCTACCTCCACCCATCCGACCCCACCGAGAACCGAAGACTCCAACTACCGAGAGAGTCCAAAGTGGTTTACAACGAGAATCACTTAGTTTTAACAAGGGTAAAACGAGGGTCTTCTAAGGTCTCACCGAAAGGTTCTTCGTACGTCGTAGGGTGGTTGGGGGGGGTGGTTCCGGACAAAAAATATTTCGAGGTTGGGCAGACGAAAAGAGAAAGAAACCGAGGGAGAGACAACTTCCGAAGACCGTTTTGACTTTATTGACGACGAAAAGAAGGTCGGAAGGAACGGTACCGGGTAACGAGACGTCTTTGAGGTGTTGACGAAAGGTACCTCTCGAAGGACTTGGGAACACTACTCAGTCTGGACAGAATCTCTCAATATAAGAGTGTACGTAAAATAAAGAGAACCAAATATTTAGAGACACGACAAAATTCCCGAAGGGTCCCCGAGTCACCATTTTTTAGGTACACCCAAGCTAGAGACCTAGCCCTGCTAAGGGACCTCTTCCTGGGTGAGGTCATAAGAACGGACCCTTTAGGGTTCCTGTCTCCTCGGACCACCAGATAGGGTTTCCTTTGGTTGGGACTTATAAGTGACCTTCGTGACGACGACTTCGGCTTTGAGGTTAGGAAACCGGTAGACTCCACTTCACGACTGAGTAACCTTTTCTAGGACTGCGACCCTTTCTAACTTCGGACCTCCTCTTCCTCCGCTGTCTCCTACTCTACCAACCTATCGCAGTGGTTGAGTTACGTGAACTCAAACCCGTTTGAGACCCTCTACCACTCCCTGTCCCTTCGGACCACACGACGTCAGGTACCCCAGCGTTTCTCAGTCTGTACTGACTCGCTGACTTGTTGTCGTTGTTATACGACGAAATTTCTTCTCCCTTTGACTCCGAGTCCCTCCAGTTTCTCGTGACAATGACAGGAGGGGTTATTCTTGACCCTGAGTCGAGTTCAGAGTTCCGTCTCGGCGCCTCACTGGGGTGAGGGACCTAGGGGGTCTGACGGAGGGTGGGGCGGGGGACTGGGAGGACAAGAGGACGAGGGTATTGCAGACGAGAGACGTCGAAGACAAAAGGTTCGATAGTAGAAAACAAGAGTAAGTAAAAGATAGGGTAATAAAGGGAGGTACCGGAGAAATTTTATGTTTAGACTAGTGTGAGGGGGAATCGTATGTTAATGAGCCCTGTCTTAGGTCCGGTCGGGACAGAGCCCCCGGATCCCCCGGAAAGGACAGGCAGCAAGACAGGAGCGAGAAGGGCGGGGGAGGTCCGTTCGAGCGGGGAGAGTGTGGAGTGTCCTAGTGACCGTCGGGGCTCTTTTGACGGGCTGAGAGAGGGTGGCAGTGAGGAAGTGGGCACTACCATAGAGAGCGGCTTTTCCTCGTCTCGAGACGGACAGGAACTTCTAAGTCGACTCCTCTGTGACCAGACCCGTCGGCCGACCCCACCCGGTAGGACCCGCCCGGAGGACGGGCGTCGAGTCGGCGGGACCCAAGCCCGCCCGGACGGGAGAGACGCTCGTGGACCTCTGGTGAGGAGTCGTAGTGACAGCCCGGTCCTCGTAGGGAGGGTCTCCCGGGGTTGGACACGAAGGTCCCGGACGCGGTAGTCTCGTCGTCGGTTGCCCTCCGGCCAAGATTCCTCTCCTTACAGCACACTTGAATCCGGCTGTCTGTGGTTCCACGAACCACCAGAAAACACTGTAGGATACTTCGGTCCTACCCTTGCCTTCCACCCCCACCACTCGACCCCGACCGCGTGGGGAGAGAACCGGGCGTGGAGGGTGCCGCGAAGAGGGGGAGGGAGGGGAAGGAAGAACGGACACACACACGGACGAATCGAGACAGTTAAGGTTGAGAAACGTTGGGGTACCTGACATCGGGCGGTCCGAGGAGACAGGTCCCCTAAGAGGTCCGCTCTTATGACCTCACCACCCAACAGTAAAGAAGGACGTCCCCTAGAAGGACTGAGTCCCTAGATTGGGTACAGAGGACACAGAGGACGTAACGTCTGCGTAAGAAATGGGTGACTCGGTGACCAACAATTTTTTTTTTTTTTCGTGGATTGTGTTTTAAATGATACAAAAAAAAGTAGAGGTTGAAAAATAACGTTTTTTAAGGTCTTTTGTATTTTTCTATCACATTAGTAGTTGGTATAATACTGACGGATCTAAGTCGTTAAATTTTTTTAGAAATAACTTCATATCAACTAAATGTTACAGCACAATCAAAGTCCATGTGTCGTTTCGCTAAGTCAATATGTATATGGATACACACGCACGTAGACACGATTCAGCGAAGTTAGCACAGACTGACACGCTGGGGTACCTGACATCGGGAGTCCAGAGGAGACAGGTACCCTAAGAGGTCTGTTCTTATGACCTCACCTATCGGTGCGGTAGGAGGTCCCCTAGAAGGGCTAGGTCCCGAACTTGGACGCAAAGAATATAGAGGACGTAACCGTCTGACCAAAAGAAAAGAAAAGAAAAGAAAAGAAAAAAAAAAAAAAAAAAATGGTGATTGTGGTGGACCCTTCGGGGGTGTATGTGTATATGGGTGAGTAAAATTCTAATAAAAGGGTACATGCAGTAATGTCTCAAGACTTATCTCAAGGGACACGGTGTGTCATCCAGGAACAACGACGACGACGACGACGATTCAGCGAAGTCAGCACAGACTGAGACACGCTGGGGTATCTGCCGTCGGGTGGTCCGAGGGGACAGGGACCATAAGAGGTCCGTTCTTGCGACCTCACCCAACGGTAAAGGAGGAGGTTACGTACTTTCACTTTTCACTTCCACTTCAACGAGTCAGTACAGGCTGAGAATCGTTGGGGTACCTGACATCGGGTGGTCCGAGGAGGCAGGTACCCTAAAAGGTCCGTTCTCTTGACCTCACCCCACGGTAACGGAAGAGACTCCAGGAACAATCCATAGACAAAATAGATATCGTCACACATACAGTTAGGGTTAGAGGGTCAAATAGGGAGGGGACGAAAAGGAGGACTGTCTTAAATGGTACAATCAAAAAAAAACAACTCTTCCTTGACGATTGTGAGTCGACGTCGAAAAATATTCTCCTTAAACTCTCTATCTGTTGTGGACTCGTTGGTTCCGGTCACCAAACGAAAACCACCTCTTTCTCAAGTCGGACTTAACGTTTTGGTCAAGACCCGTCCACCACCCACCCCAACCGGTCTCTTTTTCCAGTTTTCAGTCTCAGAAACTCACCGACAGTTGTGGAACTTTACTCTGAAAGTTCAACCCTGAGAGTTCTCCCAGTACTGTGTCCGATTTAGGTACGGTTACAGAATACCGACTTAGAATACGACTTTTTTTAGTTGAAAATTTGACGGAAACGAGTAAAAGGTCCGGACCTGACCCACATAGGGACCAGTTATGTGAAATTGTTCTCTCTGTCGTTGTTCGACCTCAGAAGGGTCTCATACTATTTGTCCCCAGACTTGACACGTGACCTTCTCATCCTCTACAAACGAAACTTCTCTTCTGAGTCCCCTGGGTCCATTAACAGAAGTTTAGTTACAATACATATTAAGTATTACACTTATGGTACATTCATTGACCCTTTCTCGGGGACTACGTGGTACTTAATCTTCTTCGGTCAGTGTTAGTCCTACGAATCACTGAGGAGTGCAAGACAAATAGGTGCTCTTCCTTTACTGTTGGGTGAGGACATAAGAACGGACCTCTCAAAGTACCTGTCTCCTCCGACCACCCGATGTCAGGTGCCCCAACGTTTCTCAGCCTGCACCGACTCGTTGATTGTGAAAGTGTGTGTAAATATATTCGCAGGGTCCACCACGATCACCATTTCTTGGGCGGATGGTCACGTCCTCTGTATTCTCTACGTACAAGCTAGGGCCCCAGTCCGGCTAGGGGACCTCCTCCCGTGCCGTTGGGTGAGGTCATAAGAACGGACCTCTTAGGGTACCTGTCTCCTCGGACCGTCTAATGTCAGGAACCCCAACGTTTCCCAGACTGTACTGACTTCACTCAATCGTGCGTATATATACACATTTACATACCATATACTACAAAGTCTCCGGTCCGTCAAACATTTTGGGTCGGAAAGATAAATGTTTGTACCTAAAAGAAAGTAAAGAGGTACGTCGGATGGAATCTAGTCCTCAGGGGTAAAGATACTCCCACCTCATTACCCTTTGAACGGTAGTGTCCTGTGTTAGTAAAGACCGGACTGGAAACTCGAAAACCCCCTTCACAGTCAATTGACTTCCGCTAGCGGGACTGTAAACGAGCTGCTCCACCACCCACGTACAGACCAGTCTCCCGCCGACGACCGACGTGCGTCCTGGACGTCGACGACCTGATCAGGGTCCCCGGACTCGGACGCGTCACCAAAGAGGTCCGTCCCTGCGTCCAAAGGAACCCGGGGCCCACCGCAGGGCGACCGAAGGACACCGTCCACGGAGAGTGTCCACGGTGGGGCCGGGGAAAGCCGGAGACTATGAGAACACACACTACAATAAGGGTCGAGAGTAGGAGTACTGAAAAAGAAAAATATCGACTCTCCAACATGGAAAACAGGAGAAGTGGACAAAGTGAGCGGGAGATGGGGACTGAGTCCGTTGGTTATATAAGAGACCTTGACTCCCGAGGGGACCACCGAGTCTGGCATTTCCTAGACTGACGTCACGTCCTCTGGACCCAAACTAAGGACCCAACCCTTCTAGGGAACCTTTTCCCTTACCGATGGGTGAGGTCATAAGAACGGACAACCTTTAGGGTATCTGTCTCCTCGGACTTCCCGATGTCAGGCACCCCACCGTTTTTCAACCTGTCCTGACTCTCTGATTGTGAAAGTGGAAGTACTCGAAGAATTTAAAACCAAAACCAAAACAAAAGTCTAAAGCGTATCTTCACTCTAGTATACGATAGAGTCTTAGGTAGGTATAACAGTGTCCACCGTTCTAAAGTAAAAAATACCGACTTATTATAAGGTAAGTCACATTTATGGAGTAAAAGAATAGACAAATAGACAACTACCCATGAATCTAACAACGGTATAGAACCGATAAGCTGTATTACGAGTTATTTGTAACCCCACGTATACTGGAAAACTTAATACCAAAAGAAGAATTAGCCACAAAAACCTATTTACGAGTCTTTACCTTAATGATCTAGTATGTCATCAACAAAATCAAAAAACTCCTCGGAGACATTACAAAAGACATGAACGACTTGATTGAACGCAGAGTTAGCTATCACATACTCCCAAGGGAAAAGAGGTGTAGGAGTGGTTGTGAACAATAAACAATAGAATAATTATTATTTTCGGTAAATTTACCTACACTTCACTTCACAATCAGCGAGTCAGTACAAATTGAGGAACGTCGGAGTACCTGTCATCGGGCGGTCCGAGGAGACGGACCCCCTAAGAGGTCCGTTCTTATGACCTCATCCAACGGTAAAGGGAGAGGTCCTTTTATCTACACTCCACTATGGAGTAACACCAAAATAAAACGTAAAGGGACCACTAATCACTACAACTCACGGAAAATTACATGGATAACCGGTAAACTTATAGAAGAAACCTTTTTACAGATAAGTCCAGGAGACGGGTAAAAAACTAGTCTAAAAAAAATACGACAACATACTCGAAATTTTATATAAAATATATAATTAAAGAATTATATACACACTAAACGTTTATAAAAGAGAGTAAATAATCCGACGGAAAAGAAAAACAACTACCAAAGGAAACCACGTAGACCGAAAAATAAAGTAAAGTGACTAGAGAAACAGGTAAAACATGGTTTTGGATGATAGAAGTAACGATAAAAACCATAGACGACTCTGTTTAATGAAGATGAGTAAGATTACAGGACTAATAAGAACCGGAAAATAAGAAGATATATGTATGTAAAACGTCAATCGAATCATTCAAGGTGATTTCATTTTCAATAATCTTAAAACTAAGTCAAGCCAAGTCAGGGAGTCAGCACAGGCTGAGACGCTGGGGTCCCTGACGTCGTGCGGTCCGGAGGGACAGGTAGCGGTGGAGGACCTCGAATGAGTTTGAGTACAGGTAGCTCAGCCACTACGGTAGGTTGGTAGAGTAGGAGACAGTAGAAGAGGACGGAAGTTAGAAAAGGTCGTAGTCCCAGAAAAGATTAAAGCTAATCTTATCACAATTTGGATTTCCAATTAACCTCCTATTAACTGGCAATACACTATAATTCAAAGAGTTAGGTAATAATACTCTTCGGATAGATAGAGAAATCCATCAGAAATTATTAAACGTTAAATCCAGGACGTGTTGAAATTATTTTAAATGAGAAACTATTTGAACAATCGGACATACAACTATATAAAAGGACATTCAACACATGATAAGATTTAATATCGAAAAATTTTAATGTAAAACTTTAAAAAAGAATGACTACATACCTTTACTGTTCATAAAAATATAGAACCAAAGTTTAGACTGCTTGAAGAGTTTAAGAGAATAAAAATTAAGATCAATGGACATCTACGAAAACCCAAAAGATACATGAAGTATTATATTAGAGATTTGTTACTATTAAAGTAAAGAAAGAAAAGTTAGGAATTTATAAAAGAAAGAACTTCTTTTTTTAAAAGAAGAAAAATAATAAGACCCACCAAAAAATAAATCCGGAGTTCTAGTCTCCCAGTTCAATTAATACGAAGAGTCAAGTACCACTTAATAGTATTACCTAAGTACGTTTCGCGAAGAGATGGTAGTAAATAAATGAGGAACAAAGATGCTGAGAAAGGAGGGTGGTGGGACGATGACAGATGAGGTCTCTGTTGGTGAGATTATACAAATTACATGTCGAAAAGAAAACGTACATAAGAACCTTCTATCTATAACAAAAATATACCCTTATATAAAAATTGAACACAATATATCTAGTAAGGCAAAGAAAAATATAATTCACATACTTTATCTATACCTTGTTCGTTGTTTCAGAATGACATATCGTGTCCCTTATATCAGTAATAGAATATTATTGGATACTACCTTTTATTAGACTTTTTATTATATACACATATACATATTGACCCGAAGAGATCACCGAGTCACCATTTGTTAGGTGGACGGTTCCGTCTTCGGAGTCCTCTGTGTCCAAGCTAGGGACCCAACCCTTCTAGGGAACCTCTTCCCGTACCGTTGGGTGAGGTCATGAGAACGGACCTCTTTGGGTACCTGTCTCTTTGGACCACCCGATGTCAGGTAACCCAGTGTTTCTGAGTCTTAACTGACTTCACTGGATCGTACGTACGTTTATACACATATTGACTTGGTGGAACGATACGTGGACTTTGTAACATTCAGTTGATATGAAGTTACTCTATATATATATATAATATTTCATATTCTCATGAATTAGGTATCAAACATTGACGAAGTGTCATTTACACATCACAAAACGGAGGTACAAGAGAGTCATTACCTACGGTCTTTTGGGAAAACGGGGGGTTGATATCGATGTGGCTCGTAGAGGTATCTGTAGGGGAGTATCGGGACGTACTGGCATACGAGCCCTCGATTACCTCACCTTACCGTCCGAGGGTCCTTTACGTATAAGGATTGACCCACTTCACCGGGACGGACCGTGAAGTCCCGTCGAGAACGGTCATAACGGACACCAAAGACACAGAGGTTCACAGGAGACCATAAACCGTAATACGGTAAAGGGATTAAAAACGACTAGAGTATGTACATTCACGTATAAAATAACAATAAAATTAGACGTAAAGAACCTACGGATCACCTCAAACTTATGGAGAAGTATATGAACAATCAAACCTCCAAAGAGAAGACATTTTACGAACAAATATACAAAGGAGTAAAAAGACGACACAAAGACAAAAAAGAACAACTAAACGTCTGTAAGAATATATAAGATATATTATAAAGAATAACTAAAATCAGTAGTATCTATAGAAAAGTATCAGACTGATGAAAAATGATTCAAACAGGTACTACAGAATGTATCTTGTCTTTAGAAAGTACTACTACATTAGACAAAATAAAGAGGAAGGAAAAAATCGGTTACTTCTCATAGGGTCCCATACCCACACGGAGTGAAATAAATAGGAAAAAGGTCAACGATCTTAAATCCAACAAAGGTTATAAACCGATATTGTTTATTTTCACGTTACTTGTAAACGAATGTCCAAAAGCACACTTGAATACAAAGTGAATAACACTCATTTGTGAACCTTTGCCCTAAAGACCCGGTGTACCATTTACGTATAAATTACAATATTTTGTGACCGTCTTGAAGGAGATTTCAAAGGTATGGTAAAACGTAAAGGTGGTCGTTACTTACTCGTAAGGTTTACCAGATTAGGAATGTCGTGAACTATAACCGTCCGGAAAATGTAAATCGGTTACGACACCCAGCCTTTTCCGTTACCGTGGGGTGAGGTCGTGAAAACGGACCTTTTAGGGTCCCTGTCTCCTCGGACCATCCGACATCAGGTACCCTAACGATTCTCAGCCTGTGCTGACTCGCTGAAGGGAAAGTGAAAAGTGAAAGTACGTAACCTCTTCCTTTACCGTTGGGTGAGGTCCCAAGAAGGGACCTCTTAGGGTCCCTACCCCCTCGGACCACCCGACGGTAGATACCCCAGCGTGTCTCAGCCTGTACTCAGCCTGTACTGACTTCGCTGAATCGTCGTCGTCGTCGTTACGACACCCACAGGTCACAAAGACGTCATATAAAAGTTAAAGTCACTAATATAAAGAATAAAGATCTGCAAGATTAGAAAAAATGGGGTTTATACGAATCAATAAAAATCTATACGAAAGAAGAATGAGTTGAGAGGAAATGAAATTTTTAATAATACATTTAAAATCCGCACACACACACGAGTCAGTACAGACTGAGAAACGTCGGGGTACCTGACACTGGACGGTCCGAGGAGACGGGTACCTTAAAAGGTCCGTTCTTATGACCTCACCCCACGATAAAGGATGACGTCCCCTAAAAGGACTGGGTCCCTAGTTTGGCCTCAGAGAACACAGAGGACGTAACCGTCCTCCTAAGAAATAGAAATCTCGATGGACCCTTCGGGTTTATAATCTACACGTCGTAATATTAAACTGTAGACATACGATCTTGTATGTTCAAATGAAAATTTTCTGACTCAAATATAAGACACAGATTATTAAGATCATAGAATGGTACAAAAATCAAGAATAAGACGACAGACATAAAAGTCGACCGAGACCAAGTACTAAAGAACAACAGTCAATACTTGAGACTAAATCTTGAAATGGACACCCTTATGAAACTCCCACCTCAACTTCTACTGAAAGAAGTCTCTCCTTTCCATAACGAACGACAGTCCACAGATCCCTTAATTGTTGGGTCACGATAAACTTGATTTAAGAATGGAACTCCAAAAAGTTTAGTTGGTCTATTAAATTTGAGTCGGACACTTGGACGGACTTAGACTGAACTCTAATGTGTGAGAGTCCCCTCTGAGAAAAAAAGAGAAGATGAATGGTGTCTGAAAACTTCGTCTAGCAAAAGGAACATCAGCAATCTCTCCCCCCAAATAATAGCCTTGTGAGAATATGACCCCCATCGTAAATCCCAAGGTTGAGAAACAACACAGAGGTCAATATGGACCTCCCATATATGACCTCAATATATGAAACTCCCCAGAGACCCGAAACGAGATGGTCGAGATAAATAATTTTATCTATTGATTATTCTCGGATGACATATCGTGTCCCTTGAGACGAGTCATTAGACATTACCAGATACACCCATATGTAGTGAGAGTCGGAGAGTCGAATAAGGAGGGGGAGGTTCTTGGGAATATCCAAATAGACTTCTGTACCTCACTCAACTGAGGTTTCGGAATTCGTAGAGAAGAACGCAATCCTAAGTGTGTAGTAAAAGAGTAAGATCTTTACAAGGAACTCAAGAAACGTCCTACGACCATTCTCCAGTTGATCGTTGTCGCTTTGTAAAGGAAGGACAGGAAGTTTTATGTGACCTTCCCATGTCCTCTTTGCGATACCATCTGTAATTGTGTAAGGTTGAGTCTAAACTTTTGGGCAGACCTTTACGGGGAATAACGGTGATAACCGTCTCTAACTTAAAGAAAGAAAGAACAATAGACTACTTGAACAGTCCTATTTATGATCTTCGTCTTGACGTCCCAGTCTGCATGCGTCTAAAATTCAAACCTCTTCATAATGGATTAAAAAGAAGTCAGTGAGATGATAGTCGGTTTACACTCCTAAGAAAAAGGTGATACGAGATCAGTTGTCTCCTACTCTACCAACCTACCGTAGTGGTTGAGCTACCTGTATTCAAACTCGTTTGAGGCCCTCTATCACTTCCTGCCCCTTCGGACCACACGACACCAGGTACCCAAACGGTTCTCAACCTGTGCTGACTCACTGACTTATTGTCGATCAGCTGTGACACACACACACACACATATATATATATATATATATATAAAACGTCAGAACAATAGAACTCCCGAAGCTATCACCGAGTCTACCATTTCTTAGACGGACGTTACGTCCTCGGTGCCCTGACTAGGACCCCAGTCCTTCTAGGGGACCTCCTCCCTTACTGATGGTGAGGTCACAAGAACGGACCCTTTAAGGTACCTGTCTCCTCGGACCGCCCGATGTCAAGCCCCTACGTTTCTCAGGCTGTGTTGACTTGTCGATCGTGAAAACATCAGAACATCGTCAAGAGTGTTCGATCAGGACAGTAGATCTTTATAGATTAGTTTAAGTTACAAGTTTGGAGATGGGTCGGTTATAAAGAAGAAAATTTACGAAATAAGAACGACAGAAAAGTTCTACCAAAAACCCATATCCATATCTACACACCCTAAAGTAACGTTGATTCCATAGGAAAACGGTCGGAGACCTAAGAAATACTAAGGAGACCTCTCTCAGAAAAAGTAAAGACGAATTATACGTGGGAAGACCATAGACGGTGAATATGGACAACTTCTACTCTACGTAAAGATGGGGATAGGATGACCGATTTGGGACGGATTCAAGAACGACCGGAACGTCTAGAACTCAGATCGGTGTGAAAGGTAGACCGAACCCGATAGGGGAGACGTTGGAGACGGAGGGTACCTGAGGGGAACGGGGGTTGGTACCACCGGGGGGTAGTACCATCCGAGTGGCGCCCGGACGACGGAACGTTGTAAGATACTGAAGGATTTAAGGGGTCCCATTCCGTCACACTCTTAAGACCGACGAACGAGTAATCCCTTTGTAGGAGTTTCCCAGGTTACACATGTGTCGTGTGGTTTCGTGTCTATTTCCGACGGGTCGGGTCGTGTACGATCCATACATTTCGATAAAAGGAAGAGAAGAGAAAGACGTCCTCCGTTGGCGTACAGGCCGAGACGAAGACAGTGATTACTTTGTACGATCTTACCACTTAATTTCTTCTTTTCCTTTATCAAGGTGATGACTCTGATAAGACTATCTATCAGTAGAGGTCTGTAAAAAAGACACTTATAACTTTGGAACAGAAGGACAAAGGTCTACCATCCCGGAGATAATCTTATTACGGAGTCGGAAAGAGATTACGGAATGAATTAGGAGGTTTCTCTTCCCCAAACCTCTTCTTCGATCCAGACACTCCGAGTCGGGGAGGTGGAGGGTCCCTATCCGACTCTAGGGGGTAAGACGGAACCCCAAGGGACGATACTGAACATGTCTCTGTTCTAACTCAAGACGACTACCTCGGACACAAACAGGTCACACCGGATTCTAGTTCATCCGTTCCTTCAGTCGACACCCCAAGACATAACCCCTCAAACATTGTTCATAGCAAAAAGAGAAAGAGAGGATATATTACAAATTAGGGGATACCTACCCGAGATTCAAGAAAGGTATAAAATGATGATTTTGTGTCCGAAACGTTTGTAAGAACATGTATAAAGAAAAGACGAACGGACTACTTGAGTAATTCTATTTACTGATCTTTGTGTTGACGTCCCAGTTTACGTACGACTCAAATTTAAACGCCTCCATAATGGATTAAAAATAAGTCAGTGAGAGGGTACTCGTGTCACACCCTCACGGAAAAGGAGGTATGGGGTCGGTTGTACTTAATATTAATTAAATTTTTTTTGAAGCGAGTAGACGATCGACTTTATAACAAAATTAAAGGTAAGTAAAATAATGATCACTCGAACTTGGAGAAAAAGTTAAACAAAGAGAAGTTAAACGAACACGTACAAGAAACTCTTACAAAGGTAATCTTACCAAAAGGAGGAGAGACTAAACATTCTCACTAAAAATATAATTATAAGAGTCAGGGGACAACTACCGTCTAATCACATTACTAACTGTCGAACCCAAAAGGCCCACACTGAAACCTGATTCAGTGAATTTAAGACGACAGTGAAGAAGTAGAGATGTAACCAAGCATATATAGATATAGGAACAGTGAAAATATAGAGACGTAATCAATGTCCGTATTTACAGTGACGAAAGGAGAGTAAGTGGGGAGGGAGTGGAGTTGACGCGGTCCTCATTTACCTTTCTGTCATAACCACCATCGGTTCTCCTGACCTACTGAAATGTGCTATCACTGAATAGATCTCTCCCGTCCGTAGTATTTCTCTTCTTAGTCCGTTGCAAAACCTCCTACCTACCCCTGTCTCTTCTAACCTCCATCGACGGCCCGAGACACCGAACATCTCTTCTATCTACCCTATTTGTAAATATTTCCTACGAAAAAGACTCACAGGGTTGGAGAAACATCCGAAACTGGGACGTCTCGATGAATAATTTATTACAAGAAAGGGACTCGAAACTAAGTCTCAACATAAAGAAGTAATGGATGAAGACACACCGTGACCTAACTCTCTCTCGTCCTTCCGAACGAACTGGTCTCATAATTGACTCTACCCTGTGTCTTTCGTGTACAACGTTTACAAAAGGGGTTAGACGATAATCAGATACGATTCAAATACCGTAAAACGGTATTTCTTTTACCAAAATTGAAATTTATAAAAAATTTTATTATAGAAAAGATCCGAACACAGTCAACCTTTCACAAACAGATGTCCATTGTCTTCTGTTTCCCGAAGGAACCACCGAGTCGTCATTTCTTAGGGGGACGGTTCCGTCCTCTAAATTCTCTACACCCAAGTTGGGGACTCAACCGTTCTAGGACTGTCTCCTCCCGTACCGTTGGGTGAGGTCGCAGGAACGGACCTCCTAGGGTACCTGGTTCTTCGGACCGCCCGCTATCAGGTACCCCAGCGTTTTCTCGGCTCGTGCTGAATCCCCGATTTGGTGTCGTCGTTGTCTTCTGTCGCAGCTCCCCGGACTTAACGTTAGTTTACGTAACCGAGTATACCTCCCCTTAGATCGACACCCTACCTAGAGTCTAGGTCCCCGGACTTGACATTGGTTTACGTAACCGAGTATATCTCCCCTTGGATCGGCACCGTACCTGGAGTCTAGGTCCCCGGACTTGACATTGGTTCACGTAACCGAGTATACCTCCCCTTGGATCGGCACCGTACCTGGAGTCTAGGTCCCCGGACTTGACATTGGTTTACGTAACCGAGTATACCTCCCCTTGGATCGGCACCGTACCTGGAGTCTAGGTCCTGAGGCTCGAAAAGTAGAAAGACGAGGAAAGTGTCATAATCCTCGTAGATTTCCAACTAAAGAGAACACCAATATTCTATGGAGGGTTATTGTCAGTCCCAAAGTAGGGACAGGGTAAGTGCAAGCCCCCTTCTCCTTTCTTTCACACCAAATGAGACACGAAGAGACAATTCTCTTCCTTCACCAGAAGGTGTTTTGTAGGGTAGTGTGAGTGTAGTCTATAGAGTCTACCACAACGACGACATCGAGACTTCGGTAGTAATTGTGTTTCCTTCCTAAAAGACCAAATTTAGTACCCAAGACGTCCACACCAGGGGTCTGGTAGTTATAGTCACGAAGAAACCTTACTTTGAATAGTCCCGGGACGAGATCTAAATGACGTAGTCTGTGAGAGACCAAATTATTTGGGAGGTCGACCAAGACTACGAAGGACTTTAGACTTTGGGTGACTGAGTCCCGGGGGGTGACCTCAACCCATCCAAATACAGGAAACTTAGAGTACCCGATGAACTCCCTACCTACCTCAGGACTCCAAGACACTTCCTCCTTTCCTCTTTACCTACGATGCCAATGGTTGTACCTAAAGAGGTCCGTTCTTATGACCTCACCCATCAGTAAGGGAAGGGGTCCCCTAGAAGAACTAGGTCTCTAACTTGGATCCAGAGGACGTAACGGCTGTCTAAGAAATAGTGGACTCGGTGGTCCCTTCGAGGTTGGTACACCTTGTTTACCAGGTATTAAGTTTAGGGTCTACTGTAAAATTCGGAGTTAAAATTTTACTTAATCATATACGTGTGTCACTTTAAGACATTAACACCTTTTCACGTCCACTCGTATACTATGTTAAGACATGAACGAAAAAAGTACATTACATAATCCCTCCAATAAAATACAGTTGTGGGTATGTACAGAGTAAGAAAGATAATAAGGTACAATACCTACAAAGTATTAAAGAAGGGAGACAGAGGACACCCTGGAAGTGTAACAAAGATTAGACAACGATCATATTTGTCACGACGTTACTTACTTGTGGACACAGGTATATAGAAACGTACTCTCGTCGATACGTCTTCACCTTAAAGGTAAAGTTTCCCTCCAGGTAAAATTTAAAACTATCTAAATATGTTTGACAGATGGTGGCTCCCCGTGGTTAAATGTGAGAATGGTCCTCACATATTCTTACGAACAAAGGAGTGTGGGGTAGTTGACGATTCATAATGGTGTGACGATCTAGGAACTAATACACTATCATTTTATGTTAACAAAAGTGCATGGATACAAATAAACGATAGTAAATTTATCCGTAAACGAAGACTCACTTGAGGCCCTCCACCACTACCTGTCCCTCCGGACCGCACGACACTAAGTACCCCAGCGTTTCTCAGCCTGTGCTGACTCGCTAACTTGACTTGACTTGACTTGAACGAATAAATACTCCCTACAGCCCAATAAAACAATAAAAGAAGGAAATTTTTTTATAAACAAACAAACCGATGTAACCGACAATCAACGTCGTACGTCCTAAGAGGAACGGAGCGCACCCTAGAAGTGACTCCTCGTGTCTGAGAGGTCGACACGCATCTAAGCTATCAACGTCGCGTACCTGAATCGACGAGGCGTCGTACATCCTAGAATCAAGACAGTGTAAAAGAATACAAATTTTAAGTAAAATGTAGAAGAGGAGGGCCGGTCGGTGTGTAAGTATAAATACACCAAAGGAGTCTCGAAAGACCGAAGTCGCTACACGATCTTTTCCCAAAAATTGAGGTTCTAAAATTTCACTACAAGATTATCATTTCTCTAATTTATTTCGTAGAGACCCTCACTATTTCTTCCAGTCACGACAAGGTAAACGGTTTTAAACCGAGCAAGTCTTGAAAAGTCCTTACGGACTTTTACACAACCCGTGTCTTAACGTGTCTACATGAAGAAATGGTAGGTCTCCGGTTACCCAAAATTGGGGAGGAAACTCGTTTATGCTTAGCACAGTTCAAACTCGAAAACCACCTCTGGGTTCAAGAGACGCACCTCCCGCTCCACAAATGTCGAGGTCGCACCCCGAGACTACCTTAGGGGGTGTCTTGCGGGGGAGAGTGGGACGACGACAAACGGAGAGTAAGGATCCCAGATCAACCAGGAGACACCCAACGAAAGTTTATGGTCGAGGAGACCCAGAACAATTTTATGAAATAGTTACGGGTAGAAAGAACCGTCCCTACTGGAAATCGAGTCGAAACGACAGTGATGGACTGAACCTATTGGAGGTTTCCTTCCAACGGTACCGCTAGGACGTAAGTCGAGTTGGTTTAGACCGAAGACAGAGAATAATTTACAAGGGATTTTTCCTTTAGTGTGTCTCCGTGCCTTCCACTCCTAGCAAGTGCACATTGAGGCTACAAGAGACGGGAGAGGGGGAGGAGGTAGTCCGTAGAGCAGGAAGGGACAGTACTCAATCAAGTGGACACCAGGGAGACAGAAGAAACGGATTAGAGTCGACGGTGCCATTCACGACTTCAGAATCCTGAGGTCGCCGACCCCCTCCCACTACCGTTTACAGTTAAACGAAAAGTTTTCTGTAAAAAACGTCGAGCTTAGATTGTGGTGACCGTTTACAGTCTGCACCTAATATTACTCCGGTACAATCTCTGTGATTAACCTACCGATAAGAAAAAAAGAAAAAACTACCACAAAAAAGGGGGAAAAGAGTCCCTGTGACGAAAGTGTCACCGAGAGTAATTTAGGCTCCTCCATTAGAGGAAATTTGATACTCGAGGTACGGGGAGCAAGACCCTCTCTGTTAACGACGATCCCTGAAAGTCCTCTAACAAAACATAAGTGGGTCACCAACTTCCTTCTCCCCTCTTCCGCTCTTTGTACACTGTAAGTGCCTCAGACGTCCTTCTATCTAGTCCGTGAGGCAAAACCCCACTGTCAGTCAGACCGTTTTCCTGACTCACCCGTAGTCCCTTTTATTTACCCCGAGGTCCTTTCTCGTCACGACGGGAGCCAGGGACTGACGGGACGGGTGGGGGGTTGAGACGGGGACAGACATCTTCGTTTCCGGGGTGTAGACGAGCCTCTCCCCCGTCCGGACTGAGTGCCGTGTGTCTCTTCTCTGCGCCCTACGACCCGTGCGGCTCTGCCGAGGAGACGGAGGAAGACCTTCTAAAAAGGGTGACACAATAAAACGATGTCCACGGTATCGTTTTAATTGTCTCACTCCCCGAATTTGTTGTCTTTATCTCCGACCTTCAGACTCTAGTTCTACAACGGCTCAACGAAAGAGGACTCCGGAGAGAGGGACCGAACGTCTGCCGGTAGAAGAGGGTCAACAGAAGTATGGGAGAAGGGAGACACACAGACATGGGATTAGAGGAGAAGAATATTCCTGTGGTCCGGACAACCCAAACCCAGGTGTGGTCACTTAA
The DNA here is from genome assembly GCA_006410555.1 of Capra ibex. Lineage (NCBI taxonomy): Eukaryota > Metazoa > Chordata > Mammalia > Artiodactyla > Bovidae > Capra > Capra ibex. Next base: position 13,759,382 of record SJYO01014747.1, read on the forward strand.
GCAAAAGCGAATTAATAGAGAAAATTCCGAAACAGAGGTTTGTGTCAACATAGACTCCAAGACCCCGAGACCTGAAGGTGTACATTTAGAACTACCAAGGAGCAAGTCGGGTAATGTGGGTGGACAACGACTGGTCGGGAGAAAAGACCCGGTGAGAACGGGGGTGCGACATAAACACCGACCCTCCCTTGTCAGTCTTAAGACAAAACCTTAACATAGAGTCTTCGTTCGTTCAGTCCTCTCACAGACCTTAAAGGAAAAATCATCTACAGTTAACGACAAAATACTACTTTACGGTTATTTTAAACCACAAATTTATTATCTTACTAGACGACAACTTTTGTATTATTTCATATTGCAAAGTTATTTTATTAGTTTCAACGTGTAATCCAACGGTCATCGTAGGAGAGTGTCCGGAGACAAGAAGAGAAAGCAACGGAAGTCGTCTCGGGATTAGTTATATAACGGACACACGAACGTACGATTCAGAGACTTGGACACTCGACATCGGGTGGTCCGAGGAGACAGGTACCCTAAGAGGTCCGTTCTTATGACCTCACCGAAAGGTACGGGAGGAGGTCCCCTAGAAGGACTGGGTCCTTAACTTGGGCGTGGAGAATGCGGAGGACGTAACCGCCCGCACAAGAAATGGTGATCACGGCGGACCCTTCGGGTTACATAACGGATATCCTACTCGTACAACAACAGGTAGTTACGGACCACTGCCTATGAGGTAGGCCCGTTCTTGGTGGTGACAGAGAAGTGGCACATAGGACTGGTGGACACGCAGTGTCCCGGACCGCGTGTTACACAGTGCATCACACTATGTAACACATAAATTTTTATTTAACACTCCCAGAAGGGACGACCGAGTCACCATTCCTTAGGTGTACGGTCACCTCTTATGTGTCCAAGATAGGGACTAGACTCGTCTGGGATGCACGGCGTCTCGTTGATTCGGGCACCCGGTGTTGAGAACTCGAACACGAGACCTCGGACCCTCGACGTCGGTACCTTGGGACACTCGGGGTCTCGGGCACGAGGTGGTGTTCTCTTCCGTGGTACTGCTCTTAGGGGACGTGGTGTTGATCGTCGGGGGTGAGTGGCATTGATCTCTCTTCGGACGCGACGTCACTTCTGGGTCGTCTCGGTTTTCATTCTTATTTATTTAATTTTTCAATGTTTTATTATCTGAGACTCAGTCACTTAAGTATACGTAAGAATACAGAGGGAGATAGTTTTTTTTGTTTGCAGGTGTCGTAGTCTACGAAAAGTCCGTTCCGTCACAGGTGCAGGTGTGTGTAGGTCTTTTAGGTGGGACCAAGAGATTTCCTCCCAGGGGGAGGAGGACGTCAGACGGAACCAGGGTCTGAATTTGTGACTGAGGGGGGAAGTAGAAGATAACCTGGTTGGGTTTGTGACTGGACAAATGTTTCAAGTGACTCTGAACTTCCGTAAAGTACTTTCTTTTATTTTGGAATTTTGGCCGAGACCCTAAAGTAAAGGACGCTTCCCGTAGTGGGGTTCTAGAGTGTCCTGAGGACAGAGACAGGGGTGACGGGAGGGGTGTTACTGGAAAAGTGAATCAGGGTGCGGACGGGTTAATTACTCTACAAAGGAAGGTGTGGGCTCAGTCAGACCACAAGGGTAGGGGAATAGGGGTTAGGGTGGGGTGATAAATATTATCGGTCCTGCACCTTCGTTGGATTTACAAGTTACTGTCTCCTTACCTATTTCTTCTATACCATGTATATATGTTGCCCTATAATGAGTCGACATTTTTCCTTACTTTAACACGCCAAACGTCTCTGCACCTACCTGGATTTCTGACAGTATGTCTCCCTTCATTCAGTCTTTCTCTTTTCGTTTATGACATATTACAACGAATATACACCTTAGACCTTTTTATCATATCTACTTGAATAAACATTTCGTCCTTATCTCGGTGTCTACATCTCTTGTTTATATACCGCTGGTTCGCCCCTTCCCTCACACCCTACTTGACCGTCTATGTGCAACAGACGATGCATATTTATTGATTGTTCCTGGACGACATGTCGTGTCCCGCGACGCCACCGGATTTACCCTGTCTTTAGGGGGTTTGGCTTATGTACACATGTAGACTGACTAAGTGACACGACATGTCGTTCTTTGATTGTGTTGAAGTATTTCGTTTGACGTGAGGTTATCCCGAAGGGATCGCCGAGTCACTAATTCTTAGTCGGACGCTCCGTCGTCTGTGTCCTCTGAACCCAAGCTAGAGACCCAGTCCTTCTCGGGGACTTCCTCCCGTACCCTTGGGTGAGGTCATAATACCGGAGCCTTTAGGGCACCCGGTTCCTCGGACCGCCCGAGGTCCGGTTTCCGAGTGTTTCTCAGTCTGTGCTGTCGTGCCGTGCCGGGTCGTGTATGAGGTTATGTTTAATTAATTTTTCTTTTCTTTAATCGATCGTAGTTTTAGTAGAAACCTCTCTATAGGGGCTGACGACGTCTCTAGCAGAAGATTTAAAAGTTTTGACCTCCAGGTATTAGGTTAGTCTCTTTAACGAAGGTCTAAACAAATAGACCTATGATTGAACACCCTGAACACAGATATGGGACATTCTCCGTGGCCTTACCAGCAAGGGTCTTGGTCCCTCTCTGAGAGGGTTTCCTTTTGGTGTCGAAGAAGGGGTTTGGTGGTCTTTATTCGCGAGTCCGAGACTGAAGACCGGTGGACTCGGAGTCTTTATAACGCTGAGCCCCAGTCCATAGGAACAAGACGTCTGGAGTAGTGGGTATTTGACCCCGGCTCCACTGTGAGAGTCTGTAAACCCGAGTCAATCAACCGGACCTTTCCAGTCAAATATCGTTTCCGACATTCTACCGGACCACTCTTCACCGACCGTGTCTTCACTGTACCAGAGCCGAAGGACTACGATTGACCCGGTGAGTCTTGTGCAGGGGGTACGTCTCACTCCTGACGATTCCGACTCACCTCCCCCTCCTTCACTCGTTTGACATCAGTCGGGTAGTGAGGTATTTGTGTGATGTTTTAGTCCCGGGGGACCCAGGTCAACGTTGCTGTCCCGAAGGGACCCCTACCCAGTCGTCTCCGGATTCGGAGCCAGGACCCTCCTCTCCTCAAACCTCCTGGAGGGGCGGGGGTCTAGACGGACAGGTCCCTCTTCCCACTCCGCTACCTGACCCCACTTCGACCACCAGCATTATTACCTTACTCGACTGAAGGACCCAGTAGTCGAGAACGGTACACGGTCTGTGGTACGATTCCTAAGGTGTGTTTACAGGAACAAGGTAAGAGTACCCGTAGACACTCAAATTCGACCGAATTTGGAGTTGTGCTGGGATTACCATCTTTCGTTTCTCCTTGATTTGTCGGAGAACTATTTCCACTTTCTCCTATCACTTTTTTGACCGAATTTTGAGTTACGAGTTTTTTGATTCTAGTACCGTAGGACAGGGTAGTGAAGTTCCGTTTATCTACTCCTTTGTTATCTTTGTCACTGTCTGAACTAAAAGAACCCGAGGTTTTAGTGACGTTTACCACTGACGACGGTACTTTAATTTTCTACTAACGAGGAACCTTCTTTTCGATACTGTTTGGACCTGTCTCATAATTTTTCGTCTCTATAATGAAACGGTCGTTACCAGGGATATTAGTTTCGATACCAAAAAGGTCATCAGTCCATACCTACACACTCAACCTGGTATTTTTACAGACTCACTACTTCTTAACTACGAAAACTTGTCACCACAACGTCTTCTGAGGACTCTCAGGGAACCTGTCGTTCCTCTAGGTTAGTCAGCTAGGATCTCCTTTAGTTGGGACTTATAAGTAATCTTCCTGACTACGACTTCGAGATCATGAAACCGGTGGATTACCCTTCTCGACTGAGTAACCTTTTCTCGGACTACGACCCTTTCTGACTTCCGCCCTCCTCTTCGCCTGCTGTTCTCCTGTTCTACCGACCTACCGTAGTGGCTGAGTTACCGGTATTCAAACTCATTTGAGACCCTCAACCACTACCTGTTCCTCCGGACCGTACGACGTCAGGTACCCCAGTGTTTCTTAACTTACACTGACTCGTTGACTTGATTTGACTTGACTTGACACTCAAATGTCTGTCTATTTCCCCTCGAAGACACTCTGGACTAGTGTGATGATCCAACTCAGTACCGTTCTTAAGACTTGGACAGAGAACTGAGGTCTTGAGTGGTAGAGTTCCTAAGACCGGTGTCTTAGTGGTGACAGAGGGGGCCGTCCTTCTCGTCGGGACAAACCCAAACCTTCTGAGTATGGACCGTCCCCTTCCGATTTCCTCCTTTCCGAAGTGACGTCATCGTCGGTGTTCGAGGTGAGGGACTTACCAACCCTCCTGGGGTCCTTGGGACCCTACGGACAGGACTAGTACACCACCCACAACACAACCGTCTTCCTTCCGTAGTCGACGTTCCTCTAGGTTCACGGAATGCTCGAGTGGTGTGTTTGCGGGTCCTCAAGACCCTCCCGGTCGGGAAGACGTACCCCCGTACAAGAAAGGATTTTGTCGGACGACAGGAAGGGTCGAGGGTGGGACAGAAGGTCTCTGCCCAAACAGGGGTGGTACTGGTGTCCGACGGAACAGAGGTTGGGAGAGAATGCGGTGGAAGATTTTTCCCTCCATCACTTGGCTAACTTGACTCCACCCACTTGGATCTTGGAAAGTGTGTCTTACTTCAGTCTTTCTCTTTTTATTTATAACGTATATTTGCGTATACCCGAAGGGTCCACCACGATGACCATTTCTTGGGTGGACGGTTATTTCCCCTGTTGTTATTGTTGTTATTCCTAAGACACCGGTCTTAGGAATACGTCCTCTGTATTCTCTACGCCAAAGCTAGGAACCCACGCCTTCTAGGGGACCTTCTCCTTTACTGTTGGGTGAGGTCGTAGGAACGGACCTCTTAGGGTACCTGTCTTCTGGACCACCCGATGTCAGGCACCCCAGTGTTTCAACCCGTACGGACTCTCTGAATCGTACGAACCTATGTAATCACGTATATATACCTTAGATCTTTTTGACGTAACTACTTGGATAAACGTCCTTTTCTTATCTCTACGTCTGTGTCTTACCTGAACACCTGTCTCACCCCCTTCCTCTCCCACCCTGTTCAACTCTTTTGTCGTAACCGCATATATGTGATGGTGCACACTTTGTCTGTCGGCACCCTCCGACGACGTATTGTGTCCCTCGACTCGGACCACGAGACACTATTGGGTCCACCCACCCTACTCCCCTCCTCCCTCCGAAATCTCTCTCCGCATACATACATGTGTGTGTGTGTGTGTGTGTGTGTGTGTGTGTCTGTACTGACTAAACACTACAGTATACCGTCTTTGGTTGGGTTGTAACATTTCGTCAATAGGAGGTTAATTTTTTAATTTCTTTTTATTTTTCCCGTCGTTTACCTTGTGGAGTCCCGACGACGACACGCCAGTGGACCTTCCGCCACAGGATAAAAATTTTCGTAACTGACAAAAACAGGGAACTATTAAGGAGAAACAGAAGAGATAAGGTGACACTAATAGAACGTCAGTATCGCCGTCGTTCAATACAGTTTGACTTGTTTAGGTCGTCGCAGGTATCAACTGACTCAAAGTCCCTTCCACTCACTCGTACAAATACCTCTGTAGTCCCCATCTTGGGCCTTCGACCCACTGGTGGGAGTCCGGTTCCGGGGTGGGGTTCAGGGTCTTCTCGTCTCAGTAGGGACCGGGGAGGTGTCCGTCTCCTCGTCACCTCTCGACCGGACTCGTGCACCTCTTCTCTTTACTTCCTCCACGACCACCACCCATGGGTTCGACCGTCAACTGTAGTTCCCGGTCTACCGTGGGGCCGGGGGTTCAACACGTGGTTCATTCAGGGATCCTAAATCCGTGTCAGTGTCCCTTCACTTAACTAACTCAATCTCAAAGAGGGTCGGAGCACCTCACTATCGAGTTTTATCTTTATTTGAACTTAATATCCTTCTCCTTCGTCCAAAATAATGGACACGTGGCTTACCTCCTGACGCTAAGAACAGACGTTGCGCACAAAGTTCTAACTTCCCGGGAAAGAAGTCCACCGTCTCGAGACCGGAATAAATGTCTAAGTCACAACCTCTTCCTCCCTCCCACCAGGACTTGACCCCTCATCCCGTGTGTCCGAACATACGCGTCCTCGTCTCACGTCGAACACACACGTCGACGTCCCCACGTCGAATCGTCTCCCGGTCACTGAGTCGTATCGCAGTCAAAAGGTCCTGGACCCGGGTCATCCCGTGAAAGAAAATCTTCGTCCTCTACCGGGACTCGGACCCGTCCGTCCGAGAGAGGAACCCTGGTTCGAGGTTGAGTCGAGTCGAGTCGTACAGGAGTGTGGTAAGCATTTGGAGATATTGGCACGGGTACCTTGAGCGACTATAACTGCGAACGACCCGGTCGGTGTCTGTTTATCGAAGAGGTTCTTCTTGAGACCACCCACACGAGACACTGTCCCTTTGACTTTACTTAACACGATTTGGAGTACCACCCACAGCTTTACTTCTGTCGTCTCTTCCCTGGTGTTTTTCTTTCTTTCTTTCTTTTCTTTGAGACTAAAAGGTCGTTTCCTTTAGGGAGTAGGTGGAAAAGTTCTTTAGGTATAAATTAAGAAAATCCTATTAAAAAAAAAAAAAATCTTACCCACGACTCCTAGATTTTGGTAAAAGAAAATTAAAGAAATATTTAAAGTAGAGGTGGAACTTTCGAGGTCTTCCATAAATTATGTTTTATTTGTCTACGTCACTGGAGGAAGTTTGGTTCATTATATGTTCCGTCCACGGGTCACGGAGGACGTCTTCTTTCCGACGAAGACTGGTTTCCCAAGATAATTGTGAGGGAGGACCTTTACTAAGTCCGAACCCGAGAGAACTTGTGGTGGAAAACACTAGTGGATTCACCATATCAATCGAACTACCCGCGTTAATATTTTTACCGAGAACAATTGTGATTCAGACTATGAAAGGTGTTCTTTAGACGAAGGATCGTTCCTTGACCCCTATACAGGTACTGAGATCCAGACGGTCCCAGGAATGTCCACCCTCCACCTTTTACCCAGATTTTGAAACCTAAAGGTTACCACTATAAACCTTTAAAGAATCTTAGAAATCTCAAACAGGAAACCTCCTCGTCTTTCGATTTTCGGTAGATAAAGGAGAATTCTACTTCCCAAGGATAAACAGTCACAGTAAACTCCTCCACTCCAGAGACAACGGTTTATCTAAACTTTTGATGAACTGATCCCGTCAGTTCTTACCTGGTGTTTAATCTCAGAAGGGAAGTTTCCCTTTCTACCCGACACACCCCAAAGACCACTTGAGACCGGAAGTAGTCCCCCAGAACTAGACTCAATATATTATGACATAACTCCTTTGGTCAGGATAGGTCCACCCTTACCACGGTACCTCTAAAACACGTCCGAAGAAGGGACGGAACGAAACTGACTACCAATACTGATCTCTCACGAACGAGAAGAACAGTAAGGATCAAACTCAATTCATCATGAAATTTAATTCACCTTGAGTGACCAAGTTTTAACCCTTTCTCATGCTGTTCCGACACATAACAGTGGGACGAATAAATTGAATATACGTCTCAAGTAGTACACTTTACGACCCGACCTACTTAGTGTTCGACCTTAGTTCCGACGGTCCTCTTTATAGTTGTTGGAGTCCATACATCTACTGTGGAGGGATTACCGTCTTTCACTTCTCCTTGATTTCTCGGAGAACTCCTACTTTCTCCTCACTTTTTCGACCAAACCTTGAGTTGTAACTTTTTTGATTTTAATACCGGAGGTCAGGGTAGTGAAGTTCCGTTTATCTACCCCCTTTTCACCTTCGTCACTGTTTAAAATAAAAGAACCCAAGACTTTAGTGACACCCACCACTGACGTTGGTACTTTAATTTTCTACGAACGAGGAACCTTCCTTTCGATACTGTTTGGATGTGTAACATAATTTTTCATCTCTGTAGTGAAACGGCTGTTTCTAGACATATCAGTTTCGTTACTAAAAAGGTCATCCGTACATACCTACACTCTCGACCTACTATTTCGTCTGACTCACGGTTTTTTAACTATGAAAACTTAACACCTCGACCTCTTCTGAGAACTCTCAGGGAACCTGACGTTATAGTTTGGTTAGTTAGGATTTCCTCAAGTTAGGACTTATGAGTAACCTTCCTGACTACGACTTCGAGGTCATGAAACCGGTGGACTACGTTTCTCGGTAGAGTGACCGCTTCTTTCTGGGACACGACCCTTTCTAACTCCCGTTCTCCTCTTCCCCCGTTGGCTCCTACTCTGCCAACCTACCGTAGTGGCTGAGTTACCTGTACTCAAACTCGTTTACGGTCCTCTGTCACTTCCTGTCCCTTCGGAACGTAGGACGTCAGGTACCCCAACGTTTGTCAACTTGTACTGACTCTCTGAGTTGTTGTTGTCGCTTCTCCGACTCGACAGGGTACCTCTCTACGTAGTCGAATCCACCCACGAGTGTCCCAATGGACACTTGGGGTGTTACCATGGACGTGGTGTAAAAGGACAAGTTAGAGTCGTATCATAAACCCCGTCTTTGTGGCCCCACGAACTAGACGGTCAGTGATAGAGAAACTGAGACCGTTGAAAAATTTGAAGTCGGAGAAGTAGACTTTTCACACCTTCTGTCTCGGATAGAAAACTATAATAACATTCTTACCTTAACATATAATGTACCTTACGTATCACACTACTGACCGTGTCTCATCCTAGAGTCGTACGTAATTAGGGCACGTAATTAATTAATGGTGGTAGTAGGACTCTCACCTACCGATCAAATAACTGACTTACCCCGACCCCGATGTGCACTCGGAAACCTCTATAAGGGTACCTCACACGCCATACCTTCGGGTCACGTTAGTAGGTTCCTACTTGAAGTTCAAGAGAGGACAACGTAAGTCCTTCCCGTGTTAGAGTGTTAGTGACCCATACGATTACTACTCATCAACAACCTCTAAAAGACCTTTTCGTACTTGTTATACCGAGGTGATCCGTCGAAAACTTTCTTGTAGAAGAACTTAAGAGGGAGGGTTGAACTGGAACCCATCAATTTCATCTTAGTAGACACAGGTCACGACACTTGAAGTACTTTAAGTCGGGTGTTGTCTTCGGTTTTACGAATCACCTAAAGGACCCCCCTTTACCATGTTTTATTGTCTCTTACCGAACTTTCTTCCTTTTTCTTTCCGTAAAACAAGGAAGGTTCTCCTAAAACTTGTGAGTCAGGTTTGTGGGCGTATCGATTAAGTAATGAAATGTGGTCCGTCTGTAGAAAATTTAATCCGTCTCATGTTTACTCAGAACAAAACACGGTAATTAAAGTTACCAAAATGTGTTATAAACTTAGTGACCGTAAAGGCGGAAGAAACCTCCGTCTGGTTTAGTCCGACTTAGATGAACGTAATTTTCGGTAAGCACCCTGGGTCGGTCGAGGTAGAATGTCTACCTCATGGTATACAAAACCGAGTGGGGGTGGGGTGAGGGTATACCTCGTCATTATACGTTAGGTTCTTATCTTACTTGATAAACAGATACAGACGTAAAGTCCAAGTGGAGATTGGATGTTGATGAAAGATAAGACCTGACTGCATCCGTTCCAGTAGACCTTTTCTAAGTCTTTCCACGATTCTCAGACTTCCCTACTGAAAACAAAAGAAACCAAGGGAAGATCTGAGTTCTGGAGTTTACGTTAGTCGAGATTCTCGAATCACGTAGGTATTATACCGTGAACCTTCATAAGGTAAAAATGAAAAGGTCCTTATTCAACCCGGAAAATTGAACTTTCGTATTGTAACTGAAAGACAATTCCAGTCCTCCGAGATCTTTATTACTTAAATCACCAAGACCGGGTAAGTTTTCATAATCCAGAATAAAACTACGAAGAATGGCCCCCACACCCATCGGGGTCTTACCTTTTCGTCTTCATGACACCGAGCCTTCTCTGACCATCCATACTGTAGACTCAGTGTAGACGTTGATCGGAACTCACAAACCCCCCTAAACTACCCTTCTTACCTGGTGTCCATACATTCTCTCTTTACGAACGAAAGGGTAAATAAGTCCCACCTCACTAACTTTCTTGTACCTTGTCTCTTCAGAACAGAAAAGAGACGCAAACTGGAACTTGTTCATTATCCTGTTACAAGGAGTGGACTTGTTGGTCCCTGAGTCCATCTTGACCGGTAAGTCAAAGTAGAAACTACAGTAGAACGTAACTACCCATGACTAACTCCGACCCAAAACACCCACGACGGTGCACCACTCTATTTGATTACCAAACGGTACTCGGACCCTGGATTCTGACTCACAAGAATTGAGTGAACTAAGTCGAAGTTTACAGAGGTTTCAAGGTAAGACGTTATTGTGAAACATTGACACTAAGTCAAACAAGTTGTTAACTGGAAGTCTTCGGACCCGTAACAACCCTTTGGAGGGTCAGTGTCTTCTTCCTGTGAAGTCAAACGTTTTGTACAAGATTGGGGTCCTCTCGAAGACACGGTTGAGACAAAGGTAACCGGGTAACGATACTTCAAATTGAAGAACCGTTCCCTTGTCAAGATTGTTGTTTGGTAAACTACAGTACCATTGTGTCTACGTCGATTAGACCTTAAGACTACAATTACTCTAACATTTGGTCTTCGTTCTCCGTCTATTACCTTAAAGTAGAACAAAGTCTAACGATTTTATACCGGGTGTAGAAGAATGACAAGAAGTTCAAAGTTAGTCGACATTAGTACCGAGAGCTCAATGGTCTACAGATAAAAGACCAAGGAGCCTCTACCTCGACATGTTTGAATCCAGTGACTGTAATAGACTGGGACATCGTACCCGAAAGTTCATTCGACGGACTTGGTAATGGACATTGTCGTGTAACTTAAAGAAAGAAAATCGACTCTACGGCTTTCGGTTCTTGTTTTGTTTTCGTCTGTTCGGGGAAGTATAAGGTTTCGGTCCTAAATCTGTAGACTTGTCCCAAATGTTTCTGTCACTGGATCTTTGGTCACAGAACTGGGAAGTAGGCAGTGGGTAGAGTTTCCATATTTCATTAACTTTGACCTTTAACCTTTCTCTCCCATAAACACCCCTCTTAACAACCATACACTATACTGGACGAGACGTGGGGTTAGGTGTGAGACATCCCCTCGTGTCGGTAGACCTCCTGGGGGACCTCTCGATAATAAAGGACCTTCACCCCTTGTATCACGAGACACCGGACTATATATAGACGCAATCTTTACTTCCGTGGTCCAACCCTCTTGGTCCCTACGACCCACTGGCACACCATATAAAGAGTCCTCAGTTTTTTCTAAAGAGATCTCTAAGGGATTCTCCCCGAAGTCGTTCTCTATGTTAACCTTCCCACTTCCTGGTCTATGGACTCGTAGGAACTCACGAACGTAAAACGGTAACATGTGGATTTACCACAAACGTATGGGACGCACACACGCGTACCGAAATACAATCAGTCCTCTCTGATCTGAACACAAAACTTTATCAGAGGTCACCGAAGTGTGTTACTTCCAATTAAAGCGTGTATTGTGTCCGTCACTTCCAACGATACCTTGAGATAAGGTGCGAGTCGCTGGGTCCGACTGCCTCCCACAGAATAGGACCTCTACAAAGTAGACCTAGGACACCGGACAAACACGTGGAGCATCCCCTTGTCTGTCGGTCTACCAACGCACGACCAAGAATTGCGAAGTAAGGTCTTCATGGTACGGTGCAGACGGATGTCAGTCGACCGGTCCAGATCAATGTCAATCGTGACTTACGTTCGCCCGACCTTTCGTACCTGCCGTCTGCCTCCCGAGTGACTGGTGGCCCTACTGGTTACCTTACGAGTGACGACGGAAACGGTGTCCGAAAACAAAAAAAAAAAGTTTGAAATTTGAAAAAATAAAACATAACCCCATATTAGTCAATTGTTTGTTACAGTACTATCAAAGGCCACTTGTCGCTTCCCTGTGTCGGTATGTATTTGTACATAAGTAAGAGGGGGTTTGAGGGGAGGATAGGTCCGATGGTGGATTGTGACTCAAGGGACACGGTGTCCGAAAACCTAACACTCGAAGTCACATATTCTAGACTGACTGGAGACTGGAGTCGTAGAAAGACAGAAAGAGAGAACTCAACCAGTACAGGGTCTTCTTCAGAGAAGATGGGGAAGTGGCTCCCTCACTTCGTATCATCGGGTAGAGACCTTCCTCGACCTTGTCGCCCGCCCCTCAGAGTCATGACTCACACGTAGCCCAGTGAGCCAGGGAGACAGGACACGGACGAGAAACCAAAGTAGACGAAATTCAACTCCACACGCACCTCGGTAGTGGGTCAAAGAATCTCCCCTCTCCCTTAATCTCCCAGATTAGTGAAGAAATTCCAGAAATCTGTTTACAAGGACAAAAATCGGAGTAGAGGTAGAAACGTTGGGGTGCCTGACATCCGGTGGTCCGAGGAGACAGGTACCTTGAGAGGTCCGTTCTTATGACCTCGGTATCAGGAAGGGAAGAGGTCCCCTAGAAGGGTCGGGTCCCTAATTTGGACCCAGAGGGCGTTTCGACCGACTAAGAAATGGCAGACTCGGTGATCCCTCCGGGTTAGTGAAGAAATACCAGAAAATTGGTTAAAAGGACAAAAATCGGAGTAGAAGTATGGGGTCAATACACGTGGACATCGGCGGAAAGGGCGACGGTCGAATGTCGAATCGGTTCAGTCAAGGGTAAGTGGGTAGACGAAGAGTAGAAAGGTTAAAGAGTAAAAGAGAGGGTAAGGCATCCACGGTTGCTTAAACATAGGGAAAATTTCATAAAATTATAACTTCGTCCATCTCCATGTACCTACGAAATTTAGGGGTAGAACTACGTCTGAACAAGAGTATCAAAAGTTTTTCGAGGTAAAGATTAACCCTACGGGTGTGGATCTTAACACGTGCGCAGAATGAAGTTTAACAAAAATAACCTTGAACCCTGTCGAGACAGGCTGATAGTAAGTCCTTCGTCTTTTCCCGTAAAAGTGAGTGCGACAGAAAGAGGGGAAATCATTCCCACTACTCGTCTAAAAAAATCGAAAGACATTGGAAAAAACATCTACTGTCTCGTATCAATTAAATTCCTTCGAACCACCTCATCCCAGTTATATCCATCTGTTCCCAAAAAGGAAAGAGTAACAGGTCTAGTGTTTAAGTAAGTGGGTTATACGGAAGTTCTGGATTTTGTATCGGAGACGATATTGACCGTTATATTTGGACGTCTCACCCTTCCTCTTCGTGGATCACCGAAAAAATTTCACGAAAAGTAAAATAAAGAATTTAAATAAAAATTAACCTCCTATTAACGGAATGTTATAACACAAACAAAGACGGTATATAGTTGTACTTAGTCGGTATCCATATCCATACAGGGGAGGGAGGACTCGGAGGGAGGGTAGAGGGTGGCGGCACACCGAAATAATGTTTTAAAAAGTTGTATCTTCTCCGTCTCACAGAGAATTCCAAAATTCTCAAATAAATTACCAAATAAATTTCGAACTACTTTCGGGTGAAACAAGAGAAATATCCCTCAGTATTTCCTCGACTAAAGACCGTGTGTAACATTGAATCGGTCAAGAAAGGAAAGAGAACCCCCCATACAGTCTCACCTCCGTCTGCGACCCCTCCCGACCACACACACCTTGTGTCCCTATGATGCAACTTCGGTGCCGGACCTGACCCGAGAGTGTCCGAAACAGAGGTCATCTTTACTCGGTCATATACACGAAAGGTTTCCCTTCTTTTCGCTCACGCAAACGACCCTTTAACCGAAGACTTGAGACCAAACCTTCTAATGACCACCACCACCCAAATCAGTGACTCAACATAGACTGGAAACACTGGGGTACCTGACATCGGGTAGTCCGAGGAGACAGGTACCCTAAGAGGTCCGTTCTTACGACCTCACCCAACGGTACAGGAAGAGGTCCCCAAATAAGAGCTGGGTCCCTACGTTGGGTGTAGAGGACGTAACGTCCACATAAGAAATGGTGACTCGGTGGTCCCTTCAGGAACGTTCTAATAATCCTGAGTCAATTAACTGTGACGAAAATTTGGTTGAGACCCATGACCATTCAGTAGGCCCCAGATCGGGAATATTTGTCTAAATGTATGCTTACAAACTGTAGAAGGACAAGGTACCCCATCTCGATTCCGGGAAGACTCAACTCGAGACCACCCTCAGTGGACTACATTACGTATCCTTGGTCCCCCACCTTAATACCCCGACTTTGTTGCAGGAGGTGTGGTAGATCCGGTCGGAAGACGGAGATCGTGTACGTCCTCATTTTCAGACCAACCTTAGATTGGATACCAAATTACAAAGGGACCCTGTGGAGTAACATTAAGGTATTATCTTCAGTAACGAGAATTCTCAGAGTCCCAACCGTTCCCACTACGCATTCAGTATTTGTCCGTCACGGACGAAAAGAAACACGGGGACAAGATCTTTTTCCAATCTAGGGGAAGTAACACACACGAGAAAAATTTATCCGACTCTACTCTAAATGGTCGACCATATCCGTCCTCAACCTCTTCCGTTACCGTGGGGTGAGGTCATGAGAACGGACCTTTTAGGGTACCTGTCTCCTCGGACCATCCGACGTCAGGTACCCCAGCGATTCCCAGTCTGTGCTGACTCACTGAAGTGAAAGTGAAAAGTGACAGTACGTAACCTCTTCCTTTACCGTTGGGTGAGGTCACAAGAACGGACCTCTTAGGGTCCCTGCCCCCTCGGACCACCCGACGACAGATACCTCAGCGTGCCTCAGACTGTGCTGACTTCACTAAAACGTATCCGTCCTCACTTCAACCACAGAGCTAAAATGGAACGAAGAAGGTCGTGGAAAAGTAGTTAGAACAACTAAAAGGACAGTCAAATATTATTTAAGGGATGTGTACTTACTTAAGACAAGACTTTCACACAAGAATTCAGGTTGTTTCAATCGGATCCATGGATCGATTGTGGTAGCCGATATATCCTGACATGACATTATCCAAATATTATGAAAGTGTGTTTATTATGTAATTTTTTTTGGTTTTTTTTTATTTCTTTTATAAAAATAAGAATGTTAACAACAACAAGTCAGAGATTCAGTACAGGTTAGGAAACGTTGAGGGACCTGTGGTCCGAAGGGACAGGAGGTGATAGAGGACCTCAAACGAGTTTAAGTACAGACAACTCAGTCACTATGATAGATTGGTGAGATAGGAGTCGACGGACGAAGAGGACAACGGTAGTTGGAAAGGGTCGTAGTCCCAGAAAAGGTCACTCAACCGAAAAGTGTAGTCCACCGGTTTCATAACCTCGAAGTCGAAGTCGTAGTCAGGAAGGTTACTTATAATTCCCAACTAAAGGAAATCCTAACTGACCAACCTAGAGGAACGTTAGGTTCCCTGAGAGTTCTTAGAAGAGGTCGTGGTGTCAAACTTCCGCGAGTCAGAAGAAATACCAGGTTGATAGGTTAGACATGTACTGATGACTTTTTTGGTATCGAAACTGATATACTTGGAAACAACCGTTTCACTACAGAAACGAAAAATTATACGACAGATCCAAACAGTATCGAAAGGAAGGTTCCTCGTTCACAGAAAATTAAAATACCGACTTTAGTGGTAGGTACTACTGAAACCTCGGGTTCTTTTATTTTAGACGGTGACGAAGAGGAAAGGGGGGAAGACAAACGATACTTCACTACTCTAACCTACGACACTAGAATCAAAGAACTTACAACTCAAAATTGGGTCGAAAAAGTGAGAGGAAAAAGTGGAAGTAGTTCTCCAAGAAATCAAGGAGAAGGGAAAGTCGGTAATCTCACCACAGTAGACGTACAGACTTCAACAATAAAGAGGACCGTTCAATCATGTTAGGGAACCTTTCATGTCCTCATGTCGTGTTGTCGACCGTACGTCCCCGACCGTAGCTCACTTGTCCGGTCTTCTCAACCACTACTTGCTCCCTCTCCTCCACCCTCTCCCGTCTCTACTCCCCAGCAGTCGCTGTCCTCTGTCTCCCGTTCGACACTAAAGTGAGTGTGTGTAGACCGCAATTACCTTGCGTGTAAGTGCAGAAACGTTCAAACTCTGAACTTCCAAATATACAGCCCCTGAATACCACAATGGAAGTTATCGAAACTTTTCGGTGGTGAAACATCGTACTCGAAGAGAAGACAGGAGATGGGAGTAGAGATCTATACTAAGTCCCCTCTGTGAGGACAATCAAAAAGACGAAAAGAAGAATTGACTCTTTCGTTTAACGCTTCGTGGGGTGATAAATGGTTTGACGTAATTAAGGACGTAAGTAGAGAAGGAGAACACTCGCCCCACCCCCGAACCTAAATTCTCACATATATGAAGTACAGGTACCCGTCCCATTCTTTTTACGGAAACAAGTCCTACCCTTTAACCTCTATTTGAGTAAAATCACCATAGGACTGACTACTATAGTAATCCACGACTCTGGGACGAGGAGTAGCGGTTCTTAACAGAAAAACAGAGATCCCGTCTTCCTTTTAATATCCGTGGACGATCGGGTCGACTTATTAAATACCTCGACGGTGAAGAAAGGGGGAGTTGAGGAGAAGAGATAGATCAAACTGAGGATAATCTTCCACCGTCCTCTTCCGTTACCGTGGGGTGAGGTCATGAGAACGGACCTTTTAGGGTACCTACCTCCTCGGACCACCCGACGTCAGGTACCCCAGCGATTCTCAGCCTGTGCTGACTCGCCGAAGTAAAAGTGAAAAGTGAAAGGACGTAACCTCTTCCTTTACCGTTGGGTGGGGTCACAAGAACGGACCTCTTAGGGTCCCTGTTCCCTCGGACCACCCGACGGCAGATACCCCAGTGTCTCTCAGCCCGTACTGACTTCGCTGAATCGTCGTCGTCGTCGTCGGCGTCGTCCACCGTCCCCTGAAGATAATAGAGACTTTTTCTAGTCCTCTATCGGTTCAACTTGGACTTACCGGATACAGCAACTGTCGTTAGAACCCTTTGAGATCATAAAGGACTTTCTGACATGACCTCTGAGTCTCTAAAAGTCTCCAGTAGTGTCTGGAAGACTTCACCACGGAATCTTCGATTTCATCCCCGAACACTCCTGAGGAGACACATGGTCGAACCTTCAATTGTTATAGTTCAACTTTCACTCGTTTGGAGTCTGTTGATCCCTAGTCGACTTTAACTCTCTCCACCCCAAGTCCTACCCCCCCGTGTACATATGGATACCGACTAAGTACAACTACATACCGATTTTGGTAGTGTCTTAACATTTTATTAATAGGAAGTTAATTTTATTTATTTAATTAAGAATTTCTTTGACCATCTCCTCTACACCCGTAGGTCGGAGTCCTGTAGACTCCGTCTTATAGTGACCTCTCTCCCTCTGTTTGGACGTGCCTTTACGACACTTTATTCTGTACATTTGACCGAGGACTTCATCCTTTTTAAATAAGGACCTATCAGAGACTTCTACGTGACGTTCTCTTATCATATCCAATACTTTCAAACACAGGATTTGGAATATACTCTGTCCTCTTACAACATCTTTCTTACACCCGAGTCTTTACTCTAGTCCAGAGTGAACAACCAACATACAGGAACCTGTTTAATGGATTGTTTAGACTCGAGGTGAAGAAGTACACCTTTTACATCTTATCGCCAGAGATAGAAAGATAGATATAGATAGAGGTGATTGTCTCATGAACCTTTTTACACCTGTGAACCCCACAAACAACACCCTTTGATTGTAAGTAAGGACAAAGGAATATTTCAGAGACGATATAAACACCCCAACCTAAAACTCTTGATGTAAAGGGTCGTAGGGAGTAGTCGTCCTAAGACTAAACCTGAGTATTACCCTCCGTAAGTCACACTAAGTCTTCGTCTTTTATCTTTCGTCTTCAGTAATAAAAACCTGTTAGTGTACTGAAGTCTTCTGTCATCTGTGCTCGAAAACGGTCGCAGAAGAATCTGGTGGGGGATTTCTACTACATAAAACACCGTTACTGGTGGGTACCGGTAAAATCCCCCAGAGACATGAAAGAATAAAGAACTTTCAATCAAAACCAAAAGGGACTAAAATAGTAGAGACAAACAGACTATCATAACGTTTGGAGATTGAGGGACGTAATTTAGAGAAGGACGAGTTTTATGAATCTCTCCAAAGACAAAAGGACCGACTTAGCATGTTTGTATAGACTCAAACTTTTTATGTCTTTCTAACCAGTCTTACTTACTAGAATACGAAAGGATTATTTTTCTCCTTGTAAACTTTTAGACTTTCTATCTGTGAACCCTTTAGAATCGAGTCTAAATCGGTCCTCTCGAACTCCTTATCTCCTACCCTTCAGTCCGTAGGCCCATTCTTCACTTTAAAATTTAATAAAGAGACAACGACGGTAACCTGTCTCTTAAGAACTGTCGTCTTACTAGAGTTCGTCTTACTTAACTTGTTTCCTTTTACATTAGATTCACCGTTTTATTAGAAGGATTATGACTACATGTACTCTGACATCCACCTCTTCCCCTCCGACTTTATTTCTCTAAATGAGGTATTATCTGTCTCTACGTGGGTGCATTGGACACCACCCTCCTTCTTTGGATATTAACGTTACTTTACCATAGAGAAATTGCAAAATGACCCGTTTGGAGGACCGGGAGAAATTTATTTACAGCAGACGTGGGGTAAGTTTATCGGGAAAGTCTCAGACGATTTACTATTCTAAACAGAAAGATGATAGACTTCTTTTCGTACTCGGAAAGGAGGGTCTGTCTGGTGTTCCGTGAAGTGCCTCCCCTAGAGTCCGACACTGAACCACCTTCTCTTTCGGATATTAAAACTACGTAAGTCGTCACTTGCACGCCAACAGTCAGAAGCTGAACACACTTAAGGGAAGTGGGAGAAGAAGGTACGTCAAAAAGTCATTTCTGTTTCCGAATAAAAATTAACTTCATAGTAACTAAATGTTACGACATAATTAATGACGACATGTCGTTTCACTAAGGCAATATGTAAAAATTATAAGAAAGGGTAATACCAAATAGTATCCTATGACTTATATCAAGAGACACGATATGCCCTCCTAGAACAACAAATAGGTGGGATATATATTTTCGAACGTAGACGATTGGGGTCGGAGGGTGTGGCAGTAGGGGAGTTGGTGGAGGGAGAACCGTTGGTGGTTAGACAAGAGACGGGTGCTAAGACAAAGACAAAGTATCCACCCAAGTAACCGTAGTATCAAATCTCAGGTGTGTATTAACGTTGGTATACCATAAACAGAAAAAGACTGAATGGAGTGAATCATACGATTAGAGGCCAACGGAGGTTCAACGACTTTCACCGTAATAAAGTGAGAAAAATACCGGCTCATTATAAGATAACGTATATACATGGTGCATAAGAAATAGGTAAGTAGACAGTTACCTGTAAAACCGATAAAGGTACAGAACCGACAACGTTTATCATGACAATACTCGTATCGCAACGTACATAGAAAAAAGTCACTATCAAAACAGACCTAAATACGGGTCCTCACCCTAATCACCTAGTATACCACTAAGATAAAAATCACAAGACTCCTTAGAGGTATGACAAAAGGTGTCACCGACGTGGTTGGATGTAAAGGTGGTTGCCACATCCTCCCAAGGGATTCTGTTTTGGAATAAAATTTGAGACTTAGACAATAGAATGAAAGGTGTGTGTGTGTTTTTAGTTAATTCTATTTCTTCGTTTATACTTCTCTCCGAAGTTCTTCATTGTCCTCACACAGAGGAGGTACTAAACAAGTACCGAGGGGCGTGGTCTAACCCCAACTCTCTTGTCAAAGTCATAAAAATTGACAGGCCCACCGAGGAAGCTAGACTCGAAGGTAAAAGGAGACGTCGCACTCACTTTAAAGGAGGTTACGAGTGTAGACTAACCAACTCTCATCTCATGGATTCCCATTCCAGTCCTTTAGGGATAGAAATGTGTAGATTGGGTGGGTTACGAAGGGAACACCAAGTCGACCATTTCTTAGACGGACGTTACGCCCTCTGGACCCGGATTAAGGACCCAACCCTTCTAGGGGACCTCTTCCCTTTCCGATGGGTAAGGTCATAAGACCGGACCTCTCAAGGTACCTGACATGTCAGGAACCCCAGTGTTACTAAGCCTGTGCTGACTCGTTGAAAGTGAAATTCGGTGGGTTCCCCTTTAAAGAAACCTCTCTCAGTCTCTACTCGGTCCCACGGGTCAGTAAGACCCCAGGTGAGTCACATGGGCCGGTCTGCCTTCTCTCGGTACTGCTTACCTGTGCTTGATCCCTCCTACTCCGATCAGTTCCGGTGTTCCTCACCCTTTACCTCTCCGACATCGATCTCTGACCCGCGTCACTGCGGTCACCGAGGCCTGCACTCCCCCAGTCTGAGTCTCGAGTAAACCTGTATCAGCCTCCTCGAACACCAACGACCCAACCCGTAGAAAGAACATATTAAAACTTAAGGGTACGGTCTTACGTAATTCCACAGACCGATGAAGAGTGAGGTTGAAAAAGATGGTAACCCAGCTACACCAGTCTATTAGATAACGAAACCTCCTGTGTGTATATAATCCTATTCATTACTTGTACAACTATTATGAACTTGTACAACCACTATTAAAGAATTCTTTGATAAGTCCCACAAACATTTCTGAATTCTAACAGGAATATATATGTACCTACATAAGACGGGCAATGGACCCACCTTAATTTTCACAATTCATTTAGTCCTCTCGTCTAGGGGCATGTCGTCCCTGACCCTCTTTCCGCTCTAATCCTCCTCCCGTGTGTCACGTGCCGGTGTCACTCCTCCAGTCCTCGGGTCGGACTGACAACGGACCCATCTCGTCTCCCACGTCCGTCCTTGTGCGAGTCGTCGGGGGGAAGGGGAGGATGGGGGTCGGGTGAGGTCAATCTCCCAGAAGACGTTCCGTTCCTTGCCTCAGCACGGGTGGGGGAGGGGGTCGAGTACGTTCTCGACGGTGACGAACGCAGGAATCACGGGGGAAAGATAGGTGAACTGCGGGTAACCACTCGTCGTTTCCTGACGGTAGGAGGGGTCCTTCCTGGGCCTCTCCTACCCCGAAGTCACAAAAGACACCAATTGACGGTGAGACCCTTGACGACATCGTAAAGGAGTTCCTGACCTGCCCACTGTCCAAAATGTCACTCTTGTCGACGTTTGGTCGGTTCCTTTGGCACTGATCTTCACCTTGTGACTCCAGATCCATCGGTATGGAGGCTCCTTCCGTGGTACCCTTTTCCTACTCCCGTACTTCTCGCCCGAACCTAACGTTCTTTGTCCGACTGAGACTCCTGGAGTCGACGGAAGCCTCTCCCGTCGACGGACAGGAAGGAGACGGACCGAGCCGTCTCTGGTAATGGGTGTGTGTTCAGCGCCTAGAGTACCTCGGTCCGCCAGAGAGGGCCCTGTCGTAGACCTAGATCTCCCCACCGACCTGGTCACTACCGTGTCGACTACGGAAGCCACCGAAAACACTTGACCGCCTTTAACCGTTGTTATACCGTCCACCGCCGAACTCAGGAAACGACAGGAAACGACAGTGCTTCCTCTCACTTTTGAAGGATCTCACCCATCAGAATCTCAGACAGGTAGAGAGTTTTTAAGTGAGTAAGTTTCGGGTCGAGTAGGTGGTAGAGGTGACGTTTTCGACGAAATTTAGGGGGGTCGAACCTATCCACCGAGGGAAAATAGAGTAAGACGACAACGGACCCGAAGGGTCCACCACGAGTACCATTTCCTGGACTGACGGTCGCGTCCTCCGTCTTCTCTGTACCCAACCTAGGGGCCCAGCCCTTCTAGGGGACGTCCCGTACCGTTGGGTAAGACCATAAGAACGGACCCTCTAGGGTACCTGTCTCCTCGGACGGTCCGATGTCAGGTGCCCCAACGTTTGTCAGTCTGTGCTGACTTCGCTGAATCGTCCGTCCGTCGGGTAACCAACACGTATTAACAAGGCAATCTGAACTCGGAGGTCCCCGCCCCCAACCTAGAGGGTGTTACGGGTCTTGTCCCGATTGAGGAACGACCACGAGTCACACAGGGACTTTAACTTACTTACTGACTTTCGTCCGTGTGACCGTGGAGGAATGGACAAGGACAACTGACCGGAAAACAACCCCCACCCCATGCCACGTAAACCTGCTGTGGGTTGTCGAGGGGGTCCTGACCTACCAGTGGTTAGAAGCCCATATACTCTCCCCTCCCCGGTCACACACACGCACGCACACACACACACACACACACACACACACACACATCTCCTTTCCCCTCGACGGAAGTTTCCATACACCTGAGTCACGGACCCCGAAGAAGGGGAGTCATCGTCTCCGACAGTGTCTCTTGTCTGTTCAACTTCTGCATCTCCGCCTATACTCACCTGACCTGTGGATCGTCGACCTCGAGTCGACTTCCCAAATACGACCGGTAGGTAGACCCTCTGGTGTCCCTGATTCACAGTGGTCGTCTTAAGTCTCGATGAGCCACGGGGGAGTCTCCCGGTCCTTTCGCCAGTGTAACATTAGACAACGGTCGTGGGGTTCTTCCCCGTAGGTAGTATTGGGACCTCCCACCGGTGAAAGCAAAGGGTCCCATGTTCTTTGACGAGACGTTTTGTTCACGGGTGACTTGTAAAATCTTCCCATCCGTCTGTTATTTGTTCCCTCGTTTATCGTTTATGCAGTCCCAAAGGGTTGGGACCGACACGTGACCTTCAAAAAACAAAAACAAAAAAAATTTATGACTCGGGGAGTAAGTAAAGATCTCTATGACTCATTTTGACAGGGGTGGTACCGGAACCGTTCCCCCGGAAAATACTTAAAATAGGTCCCAACGTACGTAGGACGGTGCAACAAAGTCACCACAGACTGAGAAACACTAGGATACCTGACATCGGACGGTTCCAGGGGACAGGTACCCTAAGAAGTCCGTTCTTATGACCTCACCTCATAACGGTAAAGGAGGAGACCCCCTTAGAAGGGCTGGGTCCCTATCTTGGGTCAGAGAACAGAGGACGTAACCGTCCGTCCAAGAAATGGTGATCGCGGTGGACCCTTCGGGAACGGGTCCCAACTCTTGATGTTTTATTCGCTCTACTAAGTCTACCAAATATTTCTGGTGGATCGTCCTGTTACACACACATTATCTCTCACTAACTGAGTCTCTGGTCCCTACCTACGAGACCCTCCATTGTAAATTAAACTCTGAACTTTCTACTCCATCCACAGGACGTTCCTAGACCTCTTGTTCGAAACGTCCGTCTCCTGTGTCTTACACGTTTCCAGGACTCCGACCTTACTCACACCACACCGTTCAAGATCCTCTTCGTTTTGTCGGATACATCGACCCTACATCACTCGGTCTCCCCTCTCCTCGTAAGTTCTGGTGTACTCGTTACTTTTCTTCGAAACTTAAAAGAGGGGTCCCCCTTCCTTTCGGTGATTCAAACTCGTCCCGTTGACACACTCGTCTTAAGACTTTGAGTCTCGACGTACGTAAACGAGGGTGGATGCGGGTGGTCTGAAGAGAGAGACGGGGAAGGAAATAGACGTAAAAGTGTTATTGAGGACGTTCCTCGATCAATCTACATCAATCTACAGAAGAGGTAAAATGTCGACTCTCCCGTGGTTACAGCTCACCGAGTAGGTACAAGGGGCCCGAGAACTTGACCTAGGAGACCATGGGCAGGGTCTCAAGAACGGGTCTCTATGAGGACTCGTACTCCTCGACGGTGTCAACGATGTGACTCAATGTGCGCGAGGTTGGGACTGGTAGTCCTACTCTTTCGCGTTAGAACCGAAAGGAACGCACTTCGTCTAGTGGGGGTCTACCAGAAGAGACGTTGTCGGTCGAAGGAAAGTTTTCCACGACTCAGTCGGTAGGGTAGAGTTTCCGCCGGGTCGTTGAGGTCACACTGGTGGAGTCAGATCTTTTACTGCCACGAAACTTGATTTTCCTTCTTCACAAAACGTCGTAGTCAGAGTGGGGCTGAGTGGACCTTAAACGTGAGCAGCAACCGGTCCGGACGGGACGGACCAGGTGTGCCCTGTGTCCCGACAGAGGGGTCTCGGACCGACGGTCGAGGAGTATTAGATAATGAAGGGGTTCCAGACCGACACCTGTCGACCACGACCTAGTCAAAATCTCTTCGTACAAAGTATAAATTACGACCTAAGTAGAAGTACCGATGTCATAAACCCCAAAAGAACTGTGTGAGGAACCTTGGGTAACCCTTGGGGTAAAGGGTGGGGTCCAAGTTCCCCCTGTACTCTACCTACCGACCCCTTCACCGTTCCTTCTGGCTCTTTCCGGTGGTTCCCGGAAGTCACAGGAACAACCGACCAAGACAACTTGAAACGGATGTCTAGACCTACTACTCCAACCGCTCGAACTACGTGACATACATCTTTGACCGGGGTGGTGGATTCCTACCTTTATTCTGAGGATGAGAGTAGTACTCCGAGTTCCCGTTGCTTTTGTAACGAAGAGATGTCATTGGTGCCTCTAGAGGGTAACGACACCTACGGGACGGGGGTGGTGTTCTTGTCGAGGAACAAGTTCCCGTAACTCCCGGGGAGAAGGTGGAGTTAGGTAACGAGGCCCGGTCCGGAGTCCAAGGGGTTTTCTCGACATTGACCCGAGAGGCTCGAAGTAGAACTAAAACCACCCATGGTTCCCTTTCTCGGGGTCTCTCCTCTTTTGTTTTCCTACCCCTACTTTACCCTCCCCCACTACTGTGGGTCGTCACGACTTCTCTCGGCCCGCCCGACCCCGTCCGGCAGTCACAGTGACCCCTACCCCACTCCCGTAAGTCCTCCGTCGTGCACGCAGACCTCGGGGTAGACTGACCGTAGTAAGTGAGGGGAAGGACAAGATAAGTAAGACCTTCTCCTCGGACTTAATCCGTACTGCTCTAAATAGTTTGTCGTCGGGGGAACGTCGACCATCAGAGAGAACGGTAGACCTGCCGGTCAAAGACGGGACACTGTTGTCGTCGCCCTTACTAAATACTCCAGGGTGTCGAGGTGGGGGACCCGGACCATTTTGGGCTTCCCGAGAATAGGAGAGGTTTTGTCTCGCTCTAAAGCGGACACGACGACCCGTGTGTTCGCCGCCAAGTGTGACTCCAAGCGGACTGAGACTGACTACGGGTCTGAGTACTCTCGGTCCTGACACGGAGCCTAGTCAAAAGTCAAATGTCGCTGAGTCGACGTGACTAATTATCTTTTTCGGGACCTCACCCTTGGTCTTCTGGACCTACGTTTAAGAGAACCACTGGATGCACCGAAGGGCACCAAAAACGGAGTCAGAATACTAGATGTGTCACCCCTATTACTAAAGACATAGAAAAGTTGAGTGACTAAGAAACCTCCAAGGACACCGTAGTATGCTTCGTTTTACTAAAAGAATTAATATGTCGGGAACTATCCGTAATTCCTCAATTAGGTTGTTTGTAAATAACTCGTTAACGACACACGATACGTGGTGGGGGTCACGGTACTACCTGTGTCTACTTATTTTGTGCCAGGGACGGGAACCGCTCGAATGTTAGATTCTTGCAGTATTCTGTTCACGTGTTATTGATATTATGTTCCGTCTTATACCATTCACGGCACTCTTTCCATGTTTATTTCACGATGCCACCAAGTCACCTGCCTCTCTAGGGTCACCAGCCAGCTAAACCTCTCGAAGTACTTTCTACACCAAAGACGTACCCGGAACTTCCTTGGTCTTCTCTCACAAGGTCCCCTACCCTTGTCGTTCTGGTTTCCGTGTCTCTGTCCTTCTGACCCGGGGAAAGACTCCTTACTGCTGATAAGATCTACCTGGTCACGTCCCACATTTCCTTCCTAGCCCGGAATGACCTACCGGACATTGCAGTCCTGTTTCTGAACGTGCAATAAAATTCTCAAACACTTACCGACCTCTGATTTTTCTATTTAGAGATACTTACAAATCCTATCTGTCTCTTGCACGTTCGTCCGGGTCTCCTAGGCCGTGCTCCTCTGGCTGCAACTTTAACGGCCTCGTTGGTCTTCCGTTCCTACCACGTTCTCGTTGTTCCCCTACGTACCTCTTCTTTGGTTCTACTGAAGTCCCAAAGTCTTGACCCACCTCTCTGACACCTTCTTCTCCTCCGTCTTCACTACCTAAACCGAAGTCTCTACAACTCAAAGACCGCGGTGGTCTCGTCTGCCCTACTTACTGGTCGCTCGTCACATGTCAGCTCAGACCTCGAGCTCCCTCCACGACTCGACGTCCTTCACCTCGACTGAAGTGTCCTTCCGCTCCCCACGATTGTCTCGTACGTCCCGACGCTACTTTCCCCGGGCTCCTCTCCTGCGGTGCCACCCCTTCCAGACTCACACCCGGTTCCTCCTCTCTTCCTATGTTGTCAGTCCAGATGGTGCCAATGAGAGATCTAATTCCACTCCCACAGTTATTTATTCAGTATTTATGTATTTATTTATTTATGTATTTATTTGTTACTTCCCCGTTACCCTTCCCCCTCCTTTTAGTACTCTTACACCGGAAGGCCCGTGGAACCCCTGTCCCTTGCAGGTCCTCAGCCACACCTCGACTCGTTACGTCTCTCGAACCACTACTCTTCCCCGAAAACTGGACCTCAGAGACCGGGGTCCTCGCACCTCCTGTTCTCCCCCAACTCTCCTTTCCACCGTGGTCGTGGTCTCTCGGGGAGGACCCGGACCCCTACTTCCCCACTCCGGTGCCCCCAGTCCTGCCCACCCACACACAGACAACCACCTCTCTCTCGTGTCTCCCCCGTCCCACCGATTCCTGGTCGTTCCCCTGCCCACAAGGGAGTCTTTGCCCTCCTCCCGTCACTTTCCCCTCCTTTCTCCAGTTCTCTAGGTGTCCTCTGTAACGTAAAGTCTACCGAGGTAGAGAGATCGTTTCCTCCTCCGACTCTCACCCCGAGTAAACCCCCGCACTCCTCTTACGTCTTCCCGACTCCCCGAAGTCCCACCCACTCCTACTCCCCTGACCCCTACGACTCCCAGTCCCCCTCCAACGACTGACGTGGACGAGGACCTCCGGACACCGGTGACACCAATGTTCCGTCGTCTAGTCCCATGGCCCATGGTCCATGTCTGACCCTGAGGAACCCCGACGTCCGATCGGTCCGACCCAGTCTGCGATGTCACCTGAGAGTCCGTTTGACTCAAGATTCATCCTCCTCTTCTGCCGACGGAGGACTAACACCACGAGTCTACCTCTTCCCACCGACACCTCCCCTTCGGTTCCGGAACCTCGAGGACGGTAGTGTATCGGTTTCACAAAACCGTCGTGTCCCGGACGTCCAACCCTCACCACTGTCCACCTGACAGGACCCAGGGGTCGTAAGAGATCTCTCTCGGGTCTCCGTCTACCAGGGATGGGGAAGTTGAGATCATCAAAGTCAAATTCCTTGGTTCTGGTTCTTCTCTGTCTTTCTTTCGGTACAAAATTTTTCTCGAGACCGGGGAACTAAGGGGACGTCCCTCGCCGTAACTGCCCATGTACCTGCGTCCCGACTGAGACCTGGACTGTGCTCCGAGAAGAGACGTGAGCGGTGACCTTGGAGGACCTTGGGTTCCGGAACCGATTAGGAGACTCCGACCTTTAAGACGGACAAGGGTTTCTACGACCTCCGAAGGTGTTCCTTTGTAGAAGGTCCCGGAGACTCTAGGAGTCCCACTTTCCGGGACCTCTTCACATTTTACGCTCTGCAATTAAAGGTGAAGAACACTCTTCAGGTTTGGTGAGACAAGGGTGTCTCCGACACTCCCGACAACGAAAAATGTTATAAGTGAAATGTTACGTTTAGGGTTTAGAGTCTGAAGTTCACAGTTGTTCTTGTCGTTGTTGTGTCTCTACGCCTACATCAAGCCTCGACCTCGCAGGCGGACACCCCAATTCTCCAAGGCTCGTAGGAAGGTGGCGGGGGTGACCGAAGGGTAGTCCGTAATTAAAGCTCGTTTACAGGGTGAGACTTAGTAGTAACTAATACAGACCGGAGGATTCGAACCTTCGTCTAGAACTAGGGAAAAGAATTGAGGGAAGTGGAAGTTCTGTTACGACAACAAAAATTTGAATAGAAAGTTTATCTAAAATTTTGTGAATAAATAGTCTGTTCTCTTACTTCGATTGTTTAGTTCGACCGATTGCGAGTAGATGTGCACTGGACACTAAGATCGGGGTGCAATAGACGTACCTCGGGTCCTAAGGGGTGCCTCTAATATAGGTCGTAAACCTATGACGTAAACCTATGAACCAAATTTTTTTTTCAGACTTGAGAAGTAGAAGTATCCCAAACACGGTTTAAGATTTTAGTGACGGAGACACTTTTGTCCCTCCACCCCTACCTGCAACTTCGGAGAGGGGCCTCTCGACTTTTGGAGTCACAACCTCGAGTCACGACCGATCACACTGGTAGTCCTATTCTTTCGTTGTTCTTTCACTGCAACTGTGTCTTCACATCGACGTCTCCGGGGCGTCGCTCGTACTACGTCTTTCGTTTGTTTGACCGACGTCCGTTTACCTCGCGCTGCGAATGGTAAGAAGGGCCGGAGCGTAAGACCCCGAGGACTCCGTTGGTCTTTCCGCTAAAATTTTCCTACTGTAAATAGAAACGGCACGGGAAAGTTCGAAATCGCCGCCGAAGGGACCACCGGCTTCCCTTGTCCTGACAGGGAGACCCCTGTAAGATTGTCCCGTTCCTTCTTCCGATTGGGACTCCTACTTTCGGGTCCGAGGGAAGGAGGTACTGCCTGAGTTCAGTAAAATTTCTTGGTGGTGGTGTGAACCCTGTGAGAAAACGGAATAAGACCCAGTCTCGTGGTTGAGAGAACTATCCTTCAACACTAAAAAGTTTTTGTGCAAAACCCTGTGGGATCGTTAACCCACAGTAGACGGACGAGGCACGGTCCGAGGACCCCCAAGAACGTTTCGACCTGATACTGGACAGGTGGCACAGAAGAGGTCGGAAGAGGGGTCTAAATACCTCTGGTCAGACCCTGTCCGCCCAGTTGGTACCAAGTAGGGCACCCGTCAAGTTGAGATTCAAGTGCCTTGGTTCACGAGTCGAGACTGAACCGGAGACGAGGAGCCACTGGTACACGAGGAAACGACCCGACTTGTAAGGTTGGAGGGAGAAGAGATTCTTATCGTGGTACAATCTGTACCAAGGTCAACAGGGGAGACCCAGAACCGAGTGGGTCTTAGGTGTAAAGAGTCTCCGAGTCCCGTCGACAGGTGTCCACCAAGAGGCTAGTGGGTACTCGGGTTTCTGGAGAGGTTAGGCCCTCCGTCGTACAGTAGGGTTCAGCACCCTGACCGAAGAAAAGTGCAGCTCAGGAAGACGGGGGTTTCTACGTGGCTCAGAGTTAGACCAGGTCCACCCCAGAGGTGTGGAAGAAGAACACCGAATAGACGGATTACGATCTACTTGTGGTGTGTCAATATTTATGAGTCCAGTTATATATATACGTCCTTATCTATATATATAAGACCAGTGACAAAATGTGAACTTGTTTCTTTTGGTGATCGGACGAACAACATCTCAGACACGGCGGGGCTGAGGGTAGACGGACACCACATCGACCGTCGTTTACACTCGGTGACTCAGGGTGGCCCGCGGGTGGAATGCACCGGGGCAGCGTGACCGGCTGTCAGTCAAAGTTTCGGGGGACGAGCACCTCCGAGAAGTCCCGGAACTTGAGGTCCCCGTACCACACCCCCGACCGGACCCTCCACATCGGCATGAACTCCGACAGCATCATCACCATGAACTGTCCCAAGACCAAGACTAGGTCGCCTTTCCCGGTCTTCGGTATCTCCATCTAGACCGACGTCTTTGCGCACCGGTCGCACATGTAGTCCTCCGGGCACCACCCAGAAAACTACACTTGAAACAATCAGTTGGTCATAGACCTCCTTTTTTCACCTTTTTTTTCTTTGTGTTTTTTAATTGTACTCAAATACTTAATAGGAAAGGTCCTTCCCCCTTTGAAGAGAACGAGGTGTCGGACGGAGAACGGTGAGGTCGTGGACACCTATGGTTAGATCACCGGCTAAGGTTCCAGGAAAGTGTCTCCTGACTACCGGTGGTAAATTTAATAAAATTAACCTCCGATTAATGTTATAACACCACCAAAACGGTATGTAGTTGTACTTGGCCGGTGTCCATATGTACGCAAGGGGGGTAAGACTTTGGGGAGAGGGGACGGAGGGGTAGGGTAGGAAGACCCAAACCCACAGGACGAAATACGTAGTTTGAACGTGCCCAGGAGACAAAATGTATACCATTATATGTGCAAAGTTACGATAAGAGAGTTTAGTAAGGTGGGAGAGGGTGTCTCAGGTTTTCAGACGAGAAAGGTAGACACAGAAGAAACGGTGGGACATACATCCTAACAACCGTGATAGAAAGATTTACGGTATATATACACAATTATATGTCATAAACAGAAAGAGAAAGACTAAATGAAGCGAGACATGTTATCCGAGCTCCAAGTAGTCGGAGTAATCTTGATTGAGTGTACACAAGGAAAAATAATCGACTCATTATGAGGTAACACATATACATGGTATTGAAGGAATAGGTAGGTAGACGGCTGCCCGTAGATCCAAGGAAGGTACGGGATCGATAACATTTATCACTGTCGGTAGTAAATAGTTCGTGACCTTGACGGGAATCCGAGACACGAAAGTACATACACTAACCTACATTTCTTGTGTTCGGACACTTATGTACGTCTACGTCTGTGCTCCAAGTCTCTACCTTCACCGAACGAGTTCCAGTGGCTCCGTCTTTTGTTGGAACGGAGCTCGAGTCATGTATTGTCACGTGCACACGAGTCACCTCAAGCTGAGAAACGCTCGGGTACCGGACATCGGGTGGTCGGAGGAGACAAGCACCCTAAGAGGGGCGTTCTTAGGACCTCACCCGACGGCAAAGGACGAGGTCCCCTAGAAGGGCTAGGTCCCTGACTTGGACTCACAGAACACAGAGGAAGTAACCGTCGGTCTAAGAAATGGTGACTCGGTGGTCCCTTCGGGTCCGGACAACTTTAGATTTCGTCCCCGACCGTTTGGAGAAGACATTTCCCGGTCCACCACCGGTGTGAGGACCGGAGACGAGAGGATCGTGATTCGTCGGTGTCTGCTGCGTGTGTCCACACCGGCTAGAACCACGAGACCGGTCGAGACTATTCCCCGGCGGAGAACGCACTACGGGTGACGGACCGTGGTACGGACCGAAACCGTCCCCAACTGGAGGAACGGAGGATTCGTAGTAGTCTAAAGGAAGGGTAGGGACGGGTGTCCGGGGTGCTGGGAGACTACACCCGACGGGTTATACCGACCCAAGGCGTTTCCTCAGACGGTCCTCACAATCTCCTCTGTTCCCGCCCCACCCCCTCTCACGAACTCAGAGATTGAGTACGGGTCGAGAAATATTAAGGTACCTGACATCGGGTGGTCCGAGGAGACAGGTACACTAAAAAGTCCGTTCTTATGACCCCAGCCAACGGTAAACGAAGAGGTCCCCTAGAAGGACTGGGTCCCTAGTTTGGGTGCAGAGGACATACCCTTTCTCACCTCGGAATCCGATTCCCCAAGGACACTCACTCCGAGACTCGAGGGAGGTATGTGTCTCCCGGAGTCAAATGGACGCGTCCTTTTGTCATTCCTTCTTAGGTGGAGGTAAAGTGGCTGATTCGCTGTCTCCGACTTTCCCCAAAGTCACTGTCAAGATAGTTGTCGGTGGACACACAAGGAACTCGTTCAGCGAAGAGGGTCGACTTGGGTGAAAAGTGCAAATATGTTACTACCCCGTGTCTGGTTCCCTAGTGGTTCTGTCGGAGGTCCCCGAAGGGTCCACCGAGTCACCATTTCTTGGGTGAACGGTTACGTCCTCTGCGTCCAAGCTAGGGACCCAACCCTTCTAGGGGACCTCTTCCTTTACCGTTGAGTGAGGTCACAAGAACGGACCTCTTAGGGGACCTGTCTCCTCGGACCGTCCGATGTCAGGTACCCCAGTGTCTCTCAGTCTGTGTTGACTCACTGATTTGTTGTCGTTGTTTCTGTCGGAGGTTCAAGGTATATTAGGTCTTCACCCTTTTGTCGGTAAGAGTAACAGTAGTGAACAAAGGGTAGTACCAAAAAGAGGACGAACCTAAATCTTACTCTCACACCAGGTTGGAGAAATAGAGATCATTTTGGAAGGCGAATGGGATACGACTCGGGGAAGTGAATAACTAAATTTTTATAAAAAACCGGTATAGCGTGCCGGACGGCCTAGAAGGAACTAGTCCATAGTTGGGACACGGGGGACGTGACCTTCAGAATTAATAACCTGTCAGTCCCTACAGGGCTTCGGGACATTCACACTACACGTACGAGTCACCGTGACTCGCCTCGGACCCCCCTGGGACACCCCACTTCCCTCCCTTTCACGTTCCCCCTCTTCTTAGGTGTTCTCTCGTCGACCAGGGACGCTTCACGAATAGATGCAGCCGAATTGGTGGAGATCGTTGCCCGTCGAGTAGGGGAGGACTCGATCAGGTGACGTGAAAGGCGACATTGAGTTGGGAAGAGTGGGATCCGACGGGTGACCTTAGCGGACGTCGAAATTCTCCTGGTTCCGGACCGAGGGTGGTAGGTCCACGACGGACCTGTGACTCTAAAAATTTTTGAGGGGATCATTTAAGTTGACATGTCGGTTCCGATTATTAAGGACGAGATTGACCGTTCGTCAAGACGATGTTCTTGGATTCTTCCTCTGAACAAATCTCTTTTCTCTACCAATTTTCATTCGTACTCCGCATCAGTGTCTCGAAATTTCTGTCGACCCAGATCCCTCGAGTAGGTCACATCGTTGGACCGTTCCCCTATATTGACTTGCTCGACCCTGTGCACACCTCCCTTCTGAACTGTGACTGGAGACACAACGGTTCCGTTGTCCCTCGTCGTACCGGACACCGTAGATTATCCCGTGGGCCAAAATTCCAACAGGACACACCACGACAGTTTAAAAGATTAAAAAAGTTTCGATAGGCTTTAGACCTAAAAGTTCGTTTAAGAGGTTTAAAAATTTACAACCGTTGATTAAATTTTGTAAATTTTTTATTTAGTGCACCCAGGGAGAACTCACTCAATTATCTGGTGTAGACACTCATTAGGTGCCCAGAGGACCTAGCTTGCGAAAAGGCAGAGAGTTAAATGTCTCCTTTTTTACTCTTAGGTCCCACTGGACGGGCTCTTCTCCGTTTGAAGAGTGCGTCGACCAGTGTGTCTCGAGCCTATTTACGCCGAAGGCGTGAGGACAAAGGACCCGACAAAGACGAGGTATCACTAAGACATCCCCTCCCACAGTCCCGACTCTACTCGATCGACGTCGGTGACAACTACCATAGGTCTCTGTGTGCTTGGTGTCCGACACAGGGACGTACCCTCGTAGAGTGTCTAATGAGTGAAAGACTTTATAAGTTCGGATTGTTGTCGGTGTACGGTATAAGCCCTAAACGCCAAATAAAAGACTAACGTTCCGAAATCGCCCCATTCCGGAAATCTTTAATAATAATAATAAAAAAAGACCGGTAACTACGAAACTGGTCTCTCCCCGACCCTTTTTACTTTAGTCACCCCTTTGTAGGTTCATCGAGGATCCACCCAGACTCCAATGGGTCTGGACACGACACGGGAGGAGTATCTATGCGGACAGGGGCTGTACAGGAGACCCACTTGAGAGAGGGGGAGGAGGGGGGTGGGGGCGGGGGTTTGATTCGAGTACTTAGTGCAGAAGGACCTTTGCGAGGGAAACAAGGGGAGAGAAGAGACGAGTTTGACTCAATCAGTAAGAGGGGCTACAATGGTACTCAAAACAAAGGTGCAAAGGATAACACGAAGAGTTGGGCCCGACTAGGAAGTACTGACAGACCCAACCTGAGGGTGATGCGACACTGGAGGGGGTGCGGAATGCGAGGAAACACCCGGCTAGTCTCCGGGGACCGAGTCACACACGACGTCGGTTCCGGGACACCGTCTCTGTCGTAGCGAGGTGGTCAAGAGACGCCCGAGTGGATGTAGAGAGTTGTAGAGAACAGTTTCTCGACCCCAGTGCACTGGTCAAGACCGGTTACCCGACGTCGGCCTTTACGGGGGACGCCCTGATTACCAAGAAGGTCACGAAAAAAAGGACGCAACCTATTGGAGTCACTTAGGACCTTTCTACAGTCGGATTCTATCTTTTTAGGATTCAGGAACTTAGCGACCAACCTTCTCTCGGGGGCGGTTGGATGTAGTGTAAAACGTTCCTACTCCTTGAAGACCACACGCTTTACTGTTCCCGAGGCCCCTAACAATAACATCGTATTTGATCTTAACTAATAGGACCGAAGGTGCCGCGAGCCGTTCACGACCTGAATTTACCTTAACGTTTTCCCCTCCATCATCATTTCCTCCCCCCGCCGATCGTCATGTGCGTCGAAACACTCAGACTGGCCGACCCTGTCCTTCTCTTTACGGGTCGGAGAGTCTAGACGACGGGTCCTAACGAGTCGCTTTCCATAATCCTCGTTTTCTCCGAGGTCTCACTTGACTCGAGTCGCCGTCCTCCCTGGGAGAGTAAAGGTTAAGACGGAGAGACCCATTTGTTCTTGAGGGCTCGCTCCAGACTGTCCCTGTACCCCGGCGGCAGATTGCTCATCGCACAAGATCTTCGACCGCCTCAATACGTCCTTGTTTAGTGAGAGGTAAAGGAAATAAAGAGGAGTCGGCGGGACCGGTTAAATCTCTGTCACACGCACCGGCTGAACATCTGCTAAAGAAAAGCAATCCTATTGTCGATCCACAATTTTGTGTTTGATTAATTAAAACGGAAGGGTTTACTCCAATCGACCCACATAGGCCCTACGACGTAACTGTTACGTGGAAATTATATGGTCAGACCTCCAAAATTAATCTTCCGTTTCATTAGAGGTTCTTCCGTCATTAATAAAAAGTTTCGCCAATGGGGTTAACGGTTCGGCTAATTCGCGGTACAAAATGCTCGCACCTGCTGTTATTTACTCCTCCCGGTTTTTGGTAGTGGTTTCACGGAAAAAAACAGAAAGAGGGACCTAAGGACACGAGTCGTGTACCGTTCGTACCACCAACGGTGAAAGTCTTTTTCACCGGTTCTCCCGAAAGAGATTCGACTTTCGTGAAGCACCCTATACCGAGTATAGTAGGGGTTCCTTGTCGTTACACAGTGTCCACCAACGACTCCCTGAGAACCACTACGAAACGTGTCTAGTCGTCGTTTCGGTCCTCGTCCCGAGATTCTGTCGGACCAGAGAGCAGTAGATGTAGCCGTCGGTCACCACCAGGTCCCTGGGGTGTCTGATAGTGACAGGAACCCTCGTGCACTCTCGAGACCACAGAACCCCCCTAGAGTCCTACACCGGAAGGTCGAAACACCTTCACCTCTAGCCTCCAGACAAAGTCTCCGACCCCATTTGGACGTCTCGACCCGTTCGGGACCCCCATGAACTCCGACTACGGACCAGGGGTCCGGAGGTACGAATGGGTTCAACCACGAGAGTCACTCGGTCCGATCGGAGTTCAGACTGGTATGGTGGTTATCTCGGGGGCACTGAGGACTCTAGGTGTCCTCCTGTCGATCGTGGGAGTCGAGCTGACCACTTCAGGAACTCTAGACCCGAACTTTAGGGAGGGTGGTAGACCACACGTGTCGGTGTGATAATGATCCCTGAAGACCGAAGAAGGTCCTGTGGTGATGGAGGATGAAGAGGACCGACCGTTAAGGAATGTCAGAGTCGAAGTTACGGTGAAGGACGTCCTTCGGAAGGTCCTGGACGGACCCACGAAGACACAGGACACGTGACAAGAAAAGGATAAGATCATGGCTGGTACGATATTACTGAACAAATGAACAGAAAGAGGAGGGGATGTTAAATTTAAAGATACTGTTATCCAACTGAAAGACGAAGGTATAATGGGGTCTAGAGTCATATCGAGTAGATGTTTCACCCACGAAGTGTTAGAAATAAATTACTTCGTTACTCACTTCTACTCGTTCATCTCCGATCACAGACGGAAACCCCCTTGACTATCCTCTCCACTTCCTCAGGTCGGAATGAGATTTGGGAAGATCCGTCTGTGACCTAGGAGTGCACACTTTCCATCCGAATGTCGTAGGATCTGTCGTACAACGGGTTTCTTTCCTCCTTCTTGTTCTACGACCAATGAATTCCCCAAGAAGGACGATGTAGGTCCAGCTCCTCGAGGGACGAGTCCCTCAGTTTTCTGTCGGTGAGAGCGTGTCTATAACGTAGACAGGATCCCCGGTACGTTCCTGGACCGTTTTGGTAAAGGACCCCCAAATTTGGAAGACCGATCCCGAAACGACCACCGAGTCACCATTTCTTAGTCGGACGGTTACGTCCTCTATGCCCGAACTGTATGGTCCTTCTGGAGTGTCCGGAACCTAGAGTGTTGATATGGACACACGGTGCTGGCGACTCGGACACGAGATCTCGGGCACTCGGCGCTGATGACTCGGGTCTACGACGTTGACGACTTCGGGCGCACGGGACCTCGGGCACGAGGCGGTGCGACGTTGCTCTTCGGGCGCGCGGTGTTGATCCCTCGTCGGGGTGGCCGACGTTGATGTCTGTTCGGGTGCGTCGCTGTGTCTGGGTCGTGTCGTTTTCGTTCGTTTTGTTTTCCGTGGACGTCCGATCTAAGGTCGTAGATTCGACGACGACGACTCAGTGAAGTCAGCACAGGCTGAGACACGCTGGGGTCTCTGTCGTCGGGTGGTCCGAGGGGGTAGGGACCCTAAGAGGTCCGTTCTTGTGACCGCACCCAACGGTAAAGGAAGAGGTCACGTACTTTCACTTTTCACTTTCCCTTCAGCGAGTCAGCACAGGCTGAGAAGCCCTGGGGTACCTGACGTCGGATGGTCCGAGGAGACAGGTACCCTAAAAGGTCCGTTCTCATGACCTCACCCCACGGTAACGGAAGAGGTTCTTAGATTTGACTACGGTGAGGTTTGTCTTTTATATATAAATATATAAATTGGAGTGAGTGTTACCTTCCTTAGGTTAAAGTGTGTTGTCAGTCTACAGTAAAAAAGTGGTCTAACCGTCTCTATCGTCCATAATTATTATACAGTACAACCGCTCCAATTCCCTTTTGTCCATAAAAGTTATTAGTATACACCCTCACATTTAACCATGAATGGAGGTCCAACCCGTTAAACCGTCAGAGATCCTTTTGAGTGTTACACACATCGTTTTGGTAGAGAAACATCGTTGCCGCGTAGATTTTTCGTTCGGATGTATGTGTGTATACACACATCTAGAGTCTGAACCTACTAGAGGCATTATTACTACTATGGTCGTCTTCTGCCCTTTTCGGACACTACGGGTGACTACGTAAGACGAATGTCTATAATACCAGGTCTATACCACCTGACAATCCGTCGACACTTCGTCCTACTTCACCACGTACAGCGATACCTTATTAAAAGTCTTAAATCGTTTACGTCACGAATTTTGTACGAGGGATTCCACACTTTCACCTACAGAGACCTTCCAATGTGTATCTTTTTGGTCAAATTGTCCGACAGAGACACCTCTTCCCGAGTAAAAAGTGAACTTTAGGAAGACATGATAAACTGAAAAAGAAACCTGATACATGGACGATAATTTTTTTTTTTACCTCTGTTAGGTAATTTTTACTGGTTTACGGTAGCACGAAATTGTGAGGTCAGGAAGGAGGGAAAGAAATCCACTGTGGTGGTACTCTAAGGGACCACCGAGTCGACCATTTCTTTGACGGACATTACGTCCTCTGGGTCCAAACTAGCGACCCAACCCTTCTAGGTGTCTTCCTTTACCGTTGAGTGAGGTCATAAGAACGGACCGCTTTAGGATACCTGTCTCTTCGGACCTCCCGATGTCAGGTTTGTCCCCACCATTTCTCAACCTATGTTGAATCGCTGATTTGGAGGTGGTACCTTGTGTGACAGTGCAAGGTATAGGCACAAGTGACCTCCTCTGACCCCGTTTGGTGATGGAGTACGGAACACCGGTTTCTTTCGTTTTGTATTTTGTCTTTGCCATAACATTGTTTAAGTTATGAAATTTTTACCAGGTGTATTTTTTTTTTAGAATTTTTTTTTTGATAATTTTTTTTTGTTTTGAGCATACGACTTCAGTATAGAGGGTCATGAAGTCTTACACTGGAAACCTCTATTTTCAGAAATGTCTCTATTGGTTGAATCTCACTCCAATACTCTGACTCAAGATTAGATTAGGTTGACTACAGGAATTTCGACCTCTGTCTGTGTGTCCTTCCTACTACTTCTGTCGGTAGATATTCGGTGTCTCTCTGTGCACCCTGTCTAAGAAGGGAGTTTCGGGGGTCTTCTTAAAGATCGGAGGTTTGACATCCCGTTGTGTAAAGACAAGAAATCCAGTGGGGGGGACACCACGAAACAATGTCCTCGGGAACGTTTAATTGTGTGAGCGACATATTATACCTAAAGGGAAAGGTGTCGGGTCCTTCCCCGTCCGGAATGTCTGACCTGCAGAGGTTCTTACGTCTTAAGTAGGCAAGAATTCTCCGTTGGTAGTAAAGTCTACTAGCATAAACTACCTTACAAGAAGGGTCACAGGTATCCTTTGGTCTGAGTGAGATCTAGTCCCCAGGGGTCGGAGGTCCAGTACCTGACCATGGAGGACAGTCTAGTCACCGTCGGAATTTCACGTGTTAATTACATTACACGATGTTATTTTGGTAGGGAATGTGGTCGGGCACTTTTTATAACAGAAGGTACTTTAACCAGGGACCACGGTTTTTCCAACCCGAAGGGTCCACCACGAACCATTCATTGGTCGGACGGTTACGTCCATCTGTATTCTATGCACCCAAACTAAGGACCCAGCCCTTCTAGAGGACCTCCTCCCGTATTGTTGGACGAGGTCATAAGAACGGACCTCTTAGGGTACCTGTCTCCTTGGACCGTCCGATGTCAGGTATTCCAGTGTGTCTCAGCCTGGGCTGACTTCACTGAATCGTACGTGCGTGTGGTTTTTCCCGACCCCTGACGACGATATCTAAGAAAGGGTCTTGAGTGACATGTGGACGTCGGAGTGTCGGGTTTAGTCACTGAGAAAGTTCCGTCCTCGGAAGTAAATTACTAAAAACACAAAGGGGTCGTGTCCGGACCTTGGGAGTTCCACAGACATTCATAAACGACTTACTTCTTTTTGACGACAGTACAAGGAACCTCTGAAGAGAAAGGTTTAGGAAAGTGGAAAACTTAAAGAAACGGTGACACCGGGGAGAGGTCGGACCATGGGTCTTGACTTACTCCAAGAGGCTCACCCTAAACTGGTTCGGCATTGACTTGAGGGACTGACAGTTTCTACAAGAGGTAGGTAGGTAACGATTCCTACACACGACAATTCTAGTACAATAGGGAAACCCGCTGGTGTGGAGACGGCTACCAAATATGACGGCTAGGGAGACATGGGTATGTCAGCAAACCTTGGGTTCATCTCTCAGAACTTAAGTAAGTAAGTATACTTTACAGAAGGAGAATCTAACCGAGTAACAAAGTCGGACTGTTCCCAAAGGCAGTACCGAGTCTACCCTTTCTTAAGAGGACTCTACACCCTCTGGGTTCAAGCTAGGGACCCAACCCTTCTAGGGGACCTCTTCCCTTACCGATGGGTGAGGTCACAAGAACGGACCTCTACTAAAAGTGACTGTCTCCTTGGACCACCCGATATCAGGTGCCCCAACGTTTCTCAGCCTGTACTGACTCACTGACTGTGAAAGTGAAGTCGGACTGTTCTCTTTAAACCTAAGTCGCGGCTCCTGGGTACATAACCCTTAAGGGGGTTTCGGTGTGGTGGACACTTAAACGATTAGTCTGTTGACTGCGGAAGTCCACGCAGACACGACAACAAATCAACGACCCAGAACAGACTGAGAAACGTTGGGGCACGTGACATCGGGTGGTCCGAGGAGAGACAGGTACCTTAAG
Source organism: Capra ibex (assembly GCA_006410555.1). NCBI lineage: Eukaryota > Metazoa > Chordata > Mammalia > Artiodactyla > Bovidae > Capra > Capra ibex. The sequence goes on from SJYO01014747.1 coordinate 13,799,610, forward strand.
AGGTCCGTTCTTCTGGTCTCACCCACCCAAAGGTACGGGAGGAGATCCCCTAGAAGGACTGGGTCCCTAACTTGGACGTAGAGGATGCAGAGGGTGTCACCGTCCGCCTAAGAAATGGTGACTTGCTGGACCCTTCGGGGACTGAAGTACGTTCAGTGTCCATTTTTTTACCCTGTCAACCGACCTGTCCTCCGACCATCAGTTAGTCACTGGTCCCCCGTAGTCGCCAGTTGTCTGTCTCTAGTCAGACATGTAGTTCCTGTGCCCTTGTCCCACCGCCACCCTCCTCGTCTCTTGTAATTGGAGATAACACCTAAGACTAGCTAGGGGAAGGACGGGTAGACTCACTCGAGCCCACTAAGAGAGAGCATCGTAAGGACTTGGACAAAGGAATACTCATTTTGCCCAGACCTTTGTCTGAGACAGAGTATGCAAACAAGGCTCCACACGACTGGAAGGACAGACGAGACGGACCGCCCCTTCGACGGGACACAGACCCTGTTACCACGACACGTGCACCTCAGAGCTATGCGACGAGGGGTGACACCAAACGTCTCTGGTGAACACGTCACGTCGTCGAGGGTCGGGGGACTTGAGTGTCACACGGGGTTATGTCTTCACCCACCTACACTTAGACGACGTGGACCCTGTGACGTAATTTCACTCGGCACCAAGTCGCGTCCCACACTAAGAGTGACCGACCCACTGGAGTACGTTCAGTGTTTTGAACAGACCCGTAGCCCAAGGAGTAAACATTTCGTCTCCGTGTCCCACAGAGTCTCAGTTAAGGGTGAACTGTCAGGGCAGTCGTTCGTGCTCCTACGGTTAAAGGAGCGTGAACAATAAAAGGTGACGAAACTATTGTCGGTAGGATCACCCACACTTCACCGTTCCGTAACACCAAAACTGAATATAAAGGGATCACTAATCACTACAACTCGTGGAAAAGTACACGAATAACCAGGGAACATATAGAAGAAACCTCTTTACAGATAAGTTTAGAAACCGGTAACAACTTCACTCAACAAACCAAAAAAACAACAACTCAATAACCTCCAGAGATATATAAGACCTACAATTAGGGAACCATCTACGTACTAAACGTTTATAAATAAGATACCAAACAGAAAATTGAGAGAACTACACAACAAAAAGACCGTGTGTGTCTCAAAATTAAAACTGTTTCAGGTAAAAATAAATGACATAATAACAACAACGGACAAGAAAAGTTCAGTATCAATCCTTTGGTAACGGTTTGGGTTCTAATATCTCTAAGCAGATACAAAAAGACACTATCACTTAAAGAAGATTTACTTGACATGTGAAATTTTACCAATTTTACCCTATGAGAGTTTTTTGTTTCATTGTTTACAACCATTCCTACACCTCTTTAGTTTATCGTTTGCAACCATACTTACACCTCTTTGACCTTGAGAACATATGACAACTACCCGACATTTTACCACGACGGTGACACCTTTTGATATCTCCCAGGATTTTTTTATTTTTTTATCTTGGTGACATATTAGGTTCTTAAGGTAAAGACTCACATATAGGTTTTCTTGTCTTTCGTCCAAGAGTTTCTCTATAGACGTGTGAGTAGAAGTATCGTTGTGATAAGGGTTCTCAGTTCTCCATTTTTGTTAGATTTACAGGTAACTACCTACTTTCCCGTTTGGTCTGTACTGTAGACATATGTTGTCTTACGATAAGTCGGACGTTTTGGTTCCTTTAAGACTGTGTACGACGTTGTACCTACCTGGGACTCCTGTAGTGTAATTTGTTTTGTTCGGTCAGTGTTTCTTCTTCTCTGAGATAACGAAATGAATACACTTCATAGAAAATCCCCTTGATTACCCGAAGGGACCACCGAGTCTACCATTTCTTAGACGGACGCTACATCCTCTGGGCCCAAGCTAGGGACCCAGCGCTTCTAGGGGATCTCTTCCTTCACCGATGGGTGAGGTTATAAGATCGGACCTCTTAAGGTACCTGTCTCCTTGGACCACCTATGTCAAGTGTCCCAGTGTTTCTCAGTCTGTGTTGCCTCGTTGAATGTGTACACTCCATAGATTTAATCGGTTTAAATATCTGTGACTTCATCTTACCACCAGTGGTCTCGAACCTAAATACTCCTTTTCCCCTGAATACAAATTACGCATGTCTTAAAACCTAAACTTGCTAATTTTTCAAGACCTCTAGACAAAGTGTTGCTACATTATACGACCTGTGATGACTTGACATGACTTGAAATGTCATTGACATTTTTACCAATTTCACCAATTCAAAGTACGCCACATATAAAATGGTGTTATTTATCACAAATAGGCCAGGGTGGAGTATTTGTCCCCACTCTGACCTAATTTTTGGAGTATTTATCTGAAAATTATTCCTTTACTCTAATAAGACGTTTGATATCAGGTAGAACCTTGAAACTCCACTTCTCGAGGACTGTCCACTTAAACTGAACCAGGTAACAAGAAATCTTTGGAACTAGTTTGCCTCGGATTTGCATGAAAGGAAAGACACCAAAGTGGGAGACTAGGACTAAGATGGAGCACTCGGATGTCTTGTTCAGGTGAGGGAGCCGGCCGCCAACCTCCGTCGACGGCCCCAGTGTCGTCGGCACGGACTGACGGACAGAGGGGACACAGCCGTGTCCTGTGGGACATGGCTACTGCCCTGGAAGACAGTGTCGATGACGAGCGGTCACCTATGTCTCTCTTTCGCCCCGAACGCTCTGTTCGGTGGACCGGCTCGAACAATGCTTTGATTCCCTCATTGGCTCGACCCTACACTTGGGTGCACAGGGATGGAGGGTTTGGGTACCAAGACTACGATCCGGTCTAGAGGAGAATCGGTCGAAGGAGGAGTCGGAAGAAGAGATACTGGGGAACCAGAAAAGAGTCTGCGCAAACAAGACGCGGGGAATAGTCGGGTACGAAGAACGTCATTTGTGGTCTACTCGAGGGTAGTTCTGTCTCCGTTCGAGAAGGAGAGTTATGTCTGTGACAAGTAGAAGAGTTGCTAGGGAGGACCTGTGTTTGGGGTGTTCCGGGTCTCAGGGGTGTCTCCCTCCCCCCAGGAACCGTCTTTGGTCAGGGTTCGGGGGCCTCGAGAGTAGAGGGTGGAGGAGGCGAACGATTTTCCTCTTCGGGAGGGGTAAACAGAGGACGTCATAAAGGAGGACCCTCAAGGACGTTTCCTTCTGCAACGTTAGAGTCCTAATTGTCGGACAAACAAATTTCCCAAATAATGACCGAGAATTACGATAAAACTGTCCACTTTCACTCAGTTAATATCGACCTTTATCGAGACCGACGTAGCAAAGAAGGTCCACCAACGGGTAAGGGGTCGGTTCCCTGAAAAAGAGAGAAATGGTTTTCCGTCAAGTAGAGGAAGGGAATATAGGAGACTGGAGGTTTAGTGTATTTCTGGAGGAAGGTCCTTCTTTACTACAATCTCCGTACCTCTGACTTGGCTACTCAAGCCCTACGACGTTGTCGGGGCGAGACCCTCCCCTACTCGACTCGACTTTCAACGAGCCAGTACAGACCGGGAAACACTGGAGTACCTGACATCGGGCGATCCGAGGAGACAGGTACCTTAAGAGGTCCCTTCTTATGACCTCACCCAACGGTGAGGGAAGAGGTCCCCTAGAAGGTCTGGGTCTCTAACTCGGACCCGGAGGACGTAACGTCCTACTGAGAAAGGACAGACTCGGTGGTCCCGTCGAGGGGCATCCCCCGACTTCACCCGCGATTTCCCTCCGAACTGTCCAGTCGGAGGTCCTACTCCCTACACCGATCACTCGGAACCAGGTACGTCCGTAGTGAAACGAGGCAGTCGGTGCTCACAGAGAGTGACGTACAAAGAGACCCAGAAAGAACCCCCGTTACGCAAAGACATGACTATGGATGAGATTACTCTGGTCACACCCAGTGTCCGAGCCCACGGAGTTCCCCAGTGGAAATACTCTTATCGTACTCAGGGAAGACCCGCCAAGTCTCCCGAAGGGTCCAGTGTGGTTGACTCCGATTCCGGGTTCACTTCTAGTAGGGATATAGGGAGCCTTTGACAGAATGGTGCGGTCCCCTTCTGACGCTTGACGGTCCCCTGACCTGCTCAGTAATCTACGTCCTGGGTCTACCCCCCGTCCTGACACCACCCCATGTAAACATTGTCTGTAGAGTATGAATTGTACAGGTTCTTTCTCGAGACAAAGAGTTGTACGGCTTTGTGTGTGTTTGAAGGGGGTTTAAGAGGGTAGTGTCTTTTACTGTGGTAACTGGCTCGTAGACGAGATGGAGATTAGAACTGTTCAGCGGAACCTAAAAAGAGAAAGAGAGTGGGGAACTCCAGGAATTTGTCTTAAGTTACCGTTCAGGACGACGGAGATGAGGTTTACCGAAGGGACCGCCGAGTCTGTCGTTTCTTAGACGGAAGTTACGTCCGAGATAGGGACCCAGCCCTTCTACGGGACCTCTTCCCGTACCGTTGGGTGAGGTCATAAGAACGGACCCTTTAGGGTGCCCGTCTCCTCGGACCGCCCGATGTCAGACACCGAAAGAGTTTTCTCAACCTGTACTGACTCGCTGATTGTGAATCTATGATGACGTTTATAAGATCGTTTAGTCCGGTGTGACNTGTCTTAAGTAACCGTTCAGGACGACGGAGATGAGGTTTACCGAAGGGACCGCCGAGTCTGTCGTTTCTGAGACGGAAGTTACGTCCGAGATAGGGACCCAGCCCTTCTACGGGACCTCTTCCCGTACCGTTGGGTGAGGTCATAAGAACGGACCCTTTAGGGTACCCGTCTCCTCGGACCGCCCGATGTCAGACACCGAAAGAGTTTTCTCAACCTGTACTGACTCGCTGATTGTGAATCTATGATGACGTTTACAAGATCGTTTAGTCCGGTGTGACACCGTGTAAGTGCGGGTTGTAGGGTCAGATTTGGTGACATTCAGGGTCGGACCTGAGGACGTTCTCGAAGGACTGTTTATCAAGACGAAGACAAGGACGGGGGAATACCAAGGAAGGGGCGAGTTGTCGTCAACCTCCTAGTAAGAGGTGCGCCGCGAGACCCGTTCGTTATGGGGAGCCAGTTGTGGTCGTAAGGTGTACGACGGGTAGATGGCTGGGTGAAGAGGTCCCGTGCTCCGAGTCTCTCCGGTCCACTGAACGTCTTTAATCTGTTGATCACTCACCCCCGACGTCTACGTCGACCCTTTCCTTATGCGGGGGGGGGTGGGGAGGGCGTGGGGCCCCGGCGAGTGGGCGCCTGCCGTACGTCGTCCGCGTCTCTTCCCATACGTCAGGCGTGCAACTGCACCACGAAGTTCTACTCGAGCAACTGGGTGAGCTGGGCGACGAACGGTGGGGACCGGTACTTCCGCCCCTAGGTGTCCTATGACGGCAACTCCGACACGTCGGCGACGTCGTCGAAGAGGGCGGTGCACCGCAACTGGTTCAGGAGCTTCCGGGCGACCTGCTGCCTCCCCAAGTACCAGTGGTCCAGCCAGAACTCGGGGTGTAGGGCCCGTATGAGGACGTGTCCCCGGTCCAACGTGGACGGCCTCTCTTTCCGCCGTTACTTACTAGGAAGCCCCTTTCGACTCCGTGGTGACGCATAGGAAGTGAAATAGGTAGGAAGTGAGAGAACCGAAGGAGGAGTAGAGGTCTGTTTCTGGGTCCCGTAGAAGGACGTGAAAGACCAGGGAAGACCGCAGGGACAAGGACGATACTTCTTCTAGAGGACGATGCATATAAATAGCCCAGGAATCGTATGAGCACCCGAAGGGTCCACCGAGTCGTCACCTACTCAGGAGGACGGTTACGTCCTCTGCGTCCTCTACGCTCAAACTAGGGACCAAACCCTTCTAGGGGACCTCCTCCTTTATCGTTGGGTGAGGTCATAAGAACAGACCTCTTAGGGTGTCTGTCTCCCCGGACCACCCGATGTCAGGTACCCGAGCGTTACTCAATCTGTACTGACTCGTACGAGAGAGAGATCGTGTAAGTATCTTTGAACGACCCGGGTGCTTACCATGTCACGGACGGAAGACCACGAGTCCTAGAACCTCTTCTCGGGAGTCGGGTGTACCACTGGTACAATATCCGTTCACACTGGTCGAGTGTAGTCCACTGTCTCGGACCCGAGGTTTCTGTGTGAGGACCCAAGTCTTAAGTCGAGACTGTGAAAGATGGACCCGAGGGTCCACCGCGATCACCATTTCTTGGACGGACGGTCCCGTCCTCTGCATTCTCTACGTCCGAGTCAGGGGCCCAGCCCTTCTAGGGGACCTCCTCCTTTGCTGTTGGGTGAGACCATAAAAACGGACCTCTTAGGAGACCTGTCTCCTCGGACCGCCCGATCCGATGTCAGGTATTTCAGTGGGTGTCAGTCTGTGCTGACTTCGCTGAATCACACAAGATGGACACACTGAGGTCCATTGGACGAGTCGCAGAGACACGAAAGACTCTCGAAGGGGCGACCGATTCCTTGTCGGTGTTGTCGAAGACACTACCTCTCGTGTCGTCCCGGGGGAGGGTCCCTACTTTCGTCAGGGGTCTGTGGGTGTCATGAATTTTTCGACGACCTGGTGTCCCTCTCGAGTCATGTACAAGTCAAAGGTCGTAGGAGGGTCCCTCCTCCGCGAAGTCCACCAGAAGACCTCCCCCATTGGCACGCCCTTCAGATCCTCCTACCTTCTCTTCTTCGGGCAAACACCTACTCCGAGGAGTCCTCTCACAAAGAGGTCGAACGTTTTCGACCTCTTAGTGGAGTCCGTGACCAATTTTTATGTCTGAGGGGTCCAGGGAGTGGACCTCTAGACCTGAGTCGTCCGCTCAACTCCTTAACTCAATAAAAATGTTCGAAAAGTCGACTCAGAATATTGGCCCGTCGAATCTTTTGTAGTGTGACACCGTAAAATCGGGGTTACTTACATAAGGACCCCGTCTCTCCACACCTGGACACGACCATGTATGCCCTCCCGACCACTAGACCAGACTCTCCCCGTATAACACGTCACCCCTACTCCGACCTCTTCGTTCGTCCCACTCTACCGTTTACCGGATATACTGTCCCCACGACCGTAGACCGTAGTTTACCCCCACACATGTGTCGGCCCGGCAGACTGAAAACAGGGATTTCTAGAGTGTTCAGACGGGGTGTCTGTGTGTCTAGACGTTCTCGGTTCCTCAGTTCCAGTTTCCTGTTGGTGTGCAACGAGGTTCACCGAGGGAGAAAAGATTCACACACATCTGACGACACCTACACCCAGGGTCTTCTCCGTTTCGTCCGACACCGGTTTAGAGAGGTTCACACCAGGTGCGTAGTCGTGTTCCCGTAATCAGTCCGGAGTGGGGTCGGGACTACTGGGACGGAGAACTATTCGAGTCCACCAAGTATACGAGTAACTTCAAGTCTCTGGTGGTCGGGTGTATGGGTAAAATGTCTACTACTTTGACTCCGGGTCTTTCCCCTCACTGTGTGAGACTCAGTTCACTGTTTTCCTATCGTCTCGGTTCTGGTCTGAGGTCTGTGGTGCGACGAGTAGAGAGACACGTTCACAGGTTTTGTTTGTTTGTTTTACAACCGATCTTGGACGGCACCGGAGACCTTTAGAACCCCAGTCCGACCCACCTCGTTTCTTTCTAGTGGTACTCTTAGTCCGGTGGAGACGGGACCAGGGGTCCTCCACTGACCTGGGAGACGTAGAAATTATAAGAAGGATGGTTCCGGAAGGGACCACCGAGTCCACCATTTGTTAGACGGACGTTACGTCCTCTGGGTCCAAATTAGGGACCCAGCCCTTCTAGGGGACCTCCTCCCGTACCGTTGGGTGAGGTCATAAGAACGGACCTCTTAGGGTACCTGTCTTCCCGGACCACCCGATGTCAGGTATGTCCCAGTTTTTCTCAGCCTGTGTTGACTCGTTGATTGTGAAAGTGGATGGGAGTGGAGAAGAGACCGAAGATTAGTCTGTTTGGACGGTGAAGGGAGGGGAAGAGGGGAGGTAGAGGTTAGAACTCTGAGCTCCCGAAACTTTTTTTCTCTGACTCGGTCACCCCTGCGGTCCGTGTCTGTCTTGGTCCGTCTCCTGTTGTTTAATTTTGTACCCTCCAACGACCCGACACCTCCGAGCAGGTAGTGTCGCCTGTGTCCTCAGTCATGTGGTAGATCAGGGTGCAGGACTCCAGGTCCCTCGAGACACTATTCCGGCGAAGGGTTTCGGCTCCTGTTCCGAGAGAAACGTAGTTCTGCCAAGGTTATCTTTGCACTCTACGCCAAGGCGGTCCCGGCCCCACACAAACCCTACTTTAAGCTCCGAGACACACGGGACGAAAACTAGTCCCCTGTCGTTCCGGAACAAAGACTCAGACAGACCCAACCCCACCCCCCAGTCTACAGTCCCGGTTTACACAGGGGTCCACTGACCCTTTACTCTCGACTGTGAAACCTCTCTTCTTACCAGTTCCGATGGGCTCGTTAAGACTACGTGTCCCTAGATTCGGTGGGTCGGAACAACGGGGGAGTGAGGGGTCCAAAACAGATGTCCCATTATTTCTGTGATCATCTTATGTGGAATTTTCTCAGAATATTTGAACCTGGTTTTTGACCGGTTCTCTGATAAAAAAAATTGACTGAAAAACAGGACCCAAGATAGGTCCCCAGTCGTTTCAAAAGACATTTTCCGGTCCATAATAAAATCCGGACACCCGACATACGAGAGAGACAAAACTAAGAAGTTGAGACGGGTTGATTAGGTGACGGCACTCTTTCGTCGGTAACTCCTATGCTCTTACTTACTCGAACCGACAACAAAGTTATTTTGAAATAACTATTTTTGTCCAGCACCCTGTCTCAGACGGACGAAGAGAAGATCTAGTCCTATGAGTTAGAACGAACATGGAGTCTTCGGGAGTCCGAGGAACCCGAGACTGGGAAGTCTACCTAAATTTACCAGACCCCGTGTCGGACCTGAAACCCTGAAAAGTTCCGATGGGCTCGTTAAGATTGCGTGTCCCTAGATTCGGTGGGTCGGAACAAAGTCGGAGAACCCTATTGACCGTCACGGACGGTGAGACCTAGGTCTCATCGATAACGCCAATGGACTACTGCTTCGACACCCACAGTTAGAGGACGGGCGTCGGCGACAAGTCGTTCTGGGGCCTCAACGGGTGCTACCGTGTGCAGGGTTTCACGAACAAAAAGTCACCTCTGCAAGACCCCTCTTCGAGCATCTCCAAGACCCTGTGTAAGTAGCACGACAGAGCCAGCTTCTACATTACTTATTACAGAGGCCCAAAGTCCCAGGGGAACTCCTGTCTTTACAGGAAAAGTCGTAGGTTCTTGAAATTCTAAACGAAGGACGTTTTCGGTTTGTGTGTACTCTTTTTTCAGACGACAACGATTGACGGAAAACGGGCGGACCGAAAAGGAGAGGAGGCAGTGAGACGTCTTGACGGCGTCTGGACGTGGGTCCACTTTACTCTCCAGTCTACGGGAGACTCTTACCCAACGTCCGTCTCTGGCCGTTTTGCCAGGTCTCCGGGTAGACCACCGACACGAGTGTGGGGGAAAGATTCTCCGTTCTGTGGGCGGGACCCTTTACTGCAGTCATCCTGAGTTTCGCTCAAGTAGTGCCTCCCTGGACCTTCCTTCCCACTGGGTAGCTCGACCCAACGGATCCTTTCGTGCCAGAATCTGACTTTCGAGACACGGGGCCCCGTTTGACACAGGGACTTAGAACCCGTTCGGGTCTGACATCAGTAGGATACAGTCTGGGGGAAGAGACTCGCCCTAAGTCCCAGTGGTAGACTGTTCGTCAGGACTTAGTCCTTGTCCTTTGGCTCTACTGGGGACAGGGAAGAAGGAGTCTCGGGTAAAAGGAGGGACCGTCGGGACAGACCCACGTCACCGCCACACAGTTGTGAGGGGGAGCCACCCGGGCTCTTGTGCCGGACTTCGGACACGTGACCAGGAAAGGCCCAACACGCGAAAGACCGGGAGGAGCGGCGATAATCGAACCTCAAACAGCTGACACTAAACGCTTCGGGTCTCTCCAGACCAGGGTGTCTCGTACACAACTCCTGTTTTGTTCTCCCGTAGAGAGAACCGAGGTCCCACTCAAGACCCCCTTTCAAGGTCTTAGTAGATCGTTTCGTGTATTTACCCTACCCTACGCCAGACTTTTCCCTGGCCTTAGGAGAGTCTTAGGGGACCCCTTAAAATAGGGTTCTCCGACCCCTAGGATTGACCTCTAAAACAACATTTTTGACATATACAGGGTTCCCGAAGGGACCTCCGAGTCTACCATTTCTCAGGTGGACGTCACGTCCTCTGGAGCCAAGGTAGGGACCCAGTCCTTCTACGGGACCTCTTCCCTTACCGAAGGGAGAGGTCATAAGAACGGACCTCTTAGGGTACCTGTCTCCTCGGGCCGTCCGATATGTCAGGTACCCCAACGTTTCTCAGTCTGTACTGACTCACTGACTGTGTGTGTGTGTATGTGACGGGGTTTCCAAAAATCTTTACTAAGTTCAGTAATCTTCTTCCTTCGGACCATGGGTCTAGTCGACCTTACTTGAAGTGAAGGACATCGTTCGTTCGGGGAATATCTTGTCCATCCTACTCTGACAAGAAGAAAAGGTGGTTCGAGGTCTCCCTGTCCTGGTAGTGTAAAACGTTTACATTCCTAAACGTTCCAACGACGGGGTAACTTGTCTGCCATTGTGACTAGGGACAGATACGCGAGACTCTACCAGTGTTGGACACTACATAGGACCACCCCACGTGTAAGTTAGGAACTCCTTGGTATTTCTTAAGTCTTCCAGGTCCAACTGCGGACTCTTTAGGACTAAGAGTCGTACCGGGCCCAGAGTTGTACGAAACTTTCCGAGGTGTCCCCTGAGAATCCACCCAGGTCCAAACCCTCGGAAACCGTAACAGGTTCCCACCGATCTTACGAACCGTCCCGTACGGCGAGACAAAGGTGACCAAAACGGAATAATTACTGGACTTAGAACACAAAAGTACGTACCTTTTGGTTGGAACTACTTATTAAAGACAGAGGATTACCTTTTGTCTCCGTAACAAAAATAAATGACTTGGAAATGGTTTCTACTGCGTTAACTGTTTGATTATGCCGAACCTTTAACGACTTTGGAAACGTTAACGAATGGGGTCTCATAAATTTTCGTTTCTCGGGGGTCTTTCGGGTATCTCTTTGAGGAGACACGGACTTAATTAAAGATTGATTAATACTCTTTAATGATGGTTAATAATTTGTCGTAAGGTTTAGTGAGTGTCTTAGAAATAATACTTATTACAACCACTGATTAACTTCCTTCTACTTCCTCTAGGAAAAGGGGCGACCCACTTCCGTGCGACAAGGACGACTCCACCGACACACGAACGTCCGAGGGGTGCTTCCGGTGTCAGACAAGAAGAGGTTTCCCCACCCCTATAGGAAAAGAGATGGGCCACCACCCTCTTTCCCGTTCACCTCTAGTGTCCACCCGAACAAGACCGTCTTTCAAAAGTAAGTGTCCACGACGCGTATACAACGAGTCGGTGAGCCAGCACGGGTTGAGAGCTCTGGGACACCTGACCTCGGACGGTCCCAGGTGGCAGGTACCCTAAACGGTCCGTTCTTATGACCTCACCCAACGGTGAAGGATGAGGTCCCCTAGAAGGGTTGGGTCCCTGGTTTGGAGGTAAATAACGTAACCGTCCGTCAAAGAAATGGTGACTCGGTGTGACCCTACTTACTTTCAGTTTCATAATCAACGAGTCAGTACAGACTGAGACGCTGGAGTACCTGACATCGAGTGGTCCGAGGACAGGTACTCTAAAAGGTCCGTTCCTATGACCTCACCTAACGGTAAGGGAAGAGGTCCCCTAGAAGGGGTGGGTCCTGACCTTAGGTCCAGAGGAGTTGACGTCCGTCTAAGAAATAGTAAGACGGTGGTCCCTTCGGATCCCACTTATCCTCGAGGGGGTCTATATACTCCGAAGGGCCCATCAAGTCGACCATTTCTTAGGTGGACGTTACGTCCTCTGGGACCAAGCTAAGGACCCAACCCTTCAAGACGACCTCTTCCCGATCCGATGGGTGAGGTCATAAGAACCCGAAGGGAACACCGAGTCGACCGTTTTTTAGCGGACGTTACGTCCTCTGGACCCAAGTTAGGAACCCAACCCTTCTAGGGTACTTCTTCCTTTACTGTTGAGTGAGGTCATAAGAACGGACCTTTTGGGGGTACCTGTCTCCTCGGACCGTCCGATGTCAGGTACCCCGTCGTTTCACAGTCTGCGTTGACTTACTGATTCGTGTTGTGTCGGGTCTGGTTTATATACAGGTGGAGGATTGATCGAGTCAACATTTCTTAGGCCGACGTTACGTCCTCTGGGACCAAACTAAGGATCCACCCTTTCTAGACGATCTCTTCCCGATCCGATGGGTGAGGTCACAAGAACCAGAAGGGAACACCGAGTCGACCGTTTTTTTAGGTGGACGGTACACCCTCTGGACCCAAGTTAGGACCCAACCCTTCTAAGGGACCTCTTCCCTTTTCGATGGGTGAGGTCATAAGACCAGATTTATTAAGATACCTAACGTAGCAGGTACCCCGGTGTTTCTCAGCTTTCACTAGTTTGTACCCAAAATGTTAAACATTCATTGTATTAAAAAAAATGTACTCCATTTAAAGTTGGCTGACTCAGGGTGTCTGCTGGGATATGTGGTAAGCTTGTATTACTAGAGACTTTACTTAGAATTGTTTTTACCTTATCTCTCAGACTTTGAATAAATTTTCATTTGTCTGCAAGCATTTTTCAGTTTTCTCTTTGATGATTTCACTGACCATTGCTTGTGTAGTAGTGCTAGTTCAGCCTCCATGTTTGCCTTCTTTCTCCCCCTTGTGGTTCATTTCTAGTTTCATATGCTATGGTTTGATAAGATGCTTTATATGCTTTCAAACTTAAAAACTAAGACTTATTTCTGTGTCTTCTAGAATGTGATCCAACGTGGAGAATGTTCCAATTGCCCTTAAAAAAGAAATGTATACTTCTGCTTTTGACAATATGCTGGTTGTTTGATCCAGATATTGACACACTTGGCTGTAGGTCCCAGTGATTCTGGGGCTGGTATTGATCACTGGTGGCTGAGGCTGAGGCCTATCGGCTATTAGGGGCTGTATCCACCCACTAGTGGATGAGCCTGTGTACTGGGGTTAGTGCCAGTCCACTGGTAGTTGTACTGGGTCCAGGGAATCCTGACTGTGTTGGATTCCTGGTGGGTGGGGCCAGGGCTTAGGGGGGTGCTAAGCTCATATTTCCCCTGGGAAGTGAGATGAGTCCTGGCATGGTGGGCTGAAGGATCTTTACAATCCCAGGGTTGGTATCCACCTATTGGTGTTTGAAGCCACACCCTAGTGGGTCCTGGACCTACCCCACTGGTGGGGGAAGCTCATCCTGGGGTTTCTGTGGCAGGTGCAGGAGTTCAGAGTCTGATCTTGGCCAGCCCACGGTGGGACTAGGGGCCGAGGGGTCATGGATCTGGAGCCCCGGTACCTGGTGAGTGAGCATGGCTGCACATGGCTGGGGTTTCAGAACTTCCCGCAGTACCAGCATGCAGGTGGACAGGTTTGTTGAGTCTTTTTTAACACCTTTCACCAATATTTTGTAGTTTTCAGTGTAGAAGACTTTTATCTCTCACCTAAGTTTGCTCTTAATTATTTTGTTCTCTTTGATGCTACTATAAATGAAATTGCTTCTTAATTTCCTCTTTGTTGTGTTCATTGACAGCATAGAAATTCAACATCCTTTCGAGATGAAAAGTTCTCAGTAAATTAGGTACAGAAGCAATGTATCTCAACATGATAAAGCTGTATATAACAGATCCACAGGGCACATAAGACTCAACATGGAAAAGTTGAAAGCTTTCCCTTTAAAAATTAAGAATAAGAGAAGAGTGCATGCTTTTACAACTTATTACATACACAGAACTTTAAAAAATTTCTTTGAATTTTTAGAGTTTTCCTCAAGTAGATTGCATCATCTCTGAAATGAAGTAATCTTATAATTAAATTTTACTTAATTTTGCCATCTGTCCCAGTGCTTCCAATGTTAGAAACATTCCAGTGTTTGGATTTCAGCTTTAACATCACCTTAAAAATCATCTTCTCTGACTATATTATCCATAGCAAAATTCACTTACTTCTGTCACCATCCTCTATTTGTTACCTTATTATCAGCGAATAAGTCTATACTTACCTCATTAACTTTTTTCCTTTATTTTTCTATTCTTCATAAGAATATGAGATTCTTGAGAGAAGGAACTTTTACATGACCCATCCCCATCATTTTACTATTTACTGTGTCCTCACTCATAGTAGAATTCCTGGCTTTAAACAAGTACTTTAAAATAGGTAAATAATGATTAAATCGATGATACAATTATTATATATCTAAACAAAGTTAAAGGCAGAATAAACTTAGTAATAATTAAATAAAAAGAGACAAAAGCTTGCTGTGGCAGTTTGGGAAATATGTCTTTAATTAGGTGAACTAGAAGAAAATGCCTGGGCTGATATTTTATTCTTGAGTTGCAATAACTTCATAATTGTTCTAAGACCATATTTTCCTCGATGTTATACTAGCTATATGCTAATGAAAGTAACTCAGTCATGTCCGACTCTTTATGGACTATACAGTCCATGGAATTCTCCAGGCCATAATATTGGAGTGGGTAGCCTTTCCCTTCTCCAGGGGATCTTCCCAACCCAGGGATCAAATTCAGGTCTCCCAGGTTGCAGGCACATTCTTTACCAGCTGAGCCACAAGGGAAGCCCAAGGATACCGGAGTGGGTAGCATATCCCTTCACCAGCAGCTCTTCCTGACCCAGGAATCGAACTGGGTTCTCCTGCATTGCAGGCAGATTCTTTACCAGCTGAGCTATCATGTTACACTTCTTGACCCTAATTATATGATTTGAAGTAACATTATCTTTAAATGTACAGATACTTTAAACATATAGTGGAAAACCCCAGTGAATTTAATTAAGCAAGAATCTATATTGGACACACTCCAATTTTATGATTCAATGATAAATGTGGTTAAGAGAGATAAAAGGTCTAGTTATCTTTGCCAATATCAGGACAAAGGTGATATCTTTTTAAGAACTGATATAAAATTTTCAGGGGGTCCTTTGTTAGGCTTAAAGCATTGCATAAAAAGAGAGAATAGCACAAGAATTTCTGTCAGATTCTCAGCTCAACTATTCTGGACTTACTAACATGATAAAACAAGAACTAAATGATTGAATGATTCTTTTTTTCTATTTTGAAAATAGTAGGAAAAGAAGTTAATAGAGAAATCTTTTTCTGTGAAATGATTGGTTGCTATCTTACTATGTAAATGTAGGATTTGTTTGTGTTTTTGGTAAATTATCCTAATGTGGTATTTTTTTCTGTATATGTGTGAAATGTCTTTTAAATAACTTAGGGTACAAATTTAAAAAAATTATTTTGAATAATCAGAAAACTCCATGGAGAAAATGAAAAGCCACTGGAGTGGTATAAAGTATTTCTTCAAGAAATAATGCAGCCTTTTGCCCTCTGTTGTCAAACTGGATGAAAGAAGAATTCCAGATCCAAATGAATGATTTAAAAACGTATTCTGCAGATAATGAGCAAGTCTCCACAGGTAAGACTAACAGTGGGAAGCAGACTTCATAATTGTGTGATTTTCTTTATGATGTAGGAAATTACTTTGAAAGTTATCAAATTTAAATTAAATTCTACTTTTATCATGTAAAAATGTGTGACCTTGGGAACATTAATTGGATGTTCTGTGCCTTAGGTTTCTTCAGCTGAAATAAAGATTATAGTTCTTGTTGCTGTAAATTTAAATGTGATGTATTAAATTGTGAGTACATGATTGAAATCCAACATAGGAGTTTTTTATTAGAGCATAAGGACTTTACAATATAGTGTTAGTTTCTGCTGTACAATGAAGTTAACCAGCTATATGTACACATATATATAATCCTTCTTAGAGCTCCCTCCCACTCCACCCTCATGAATGGGAAACTGCTATATAACACAGGGAGTTCAATTCAATACCCTGCAGGAGTTTTGAGGAATGTAGCGATAGGATTAGAACAAGATTGAAAGAGAATCATGTGATTTGCTTTAAGAGAATTTTTTTTTTGGAGCCCAGAATAAAAGTGGAAAAGCATAGCAGGAGGCTATTGCATTGGGCCGGGAATAAAGTGGAGGGTAGAGAATGATCAAATTTGTCATGTATTTCGGAAATAGAGACAACTCGTTGCTAAAGGTATCCCTACGTAAGAGAACAATAGGGAGTAAAGAACATTGTGAGGTATTTCTTTGGCGGATGGGGGGTCTGAGCAATTACAAGGAAGGTGGTATCATTTAATGACATAGGGAACTCCCTTTTTATTATGGAATGTTTAAAATTTATTTTTATATATACTAAATTGATATCCAGTCATATGTCCAAAGTTGGAGATGTTGTGTGTTGTTTTACAATATCTAATAGCTGTTTCCATTGTCCATCAAAACTATCAAAGTGTAACAGGTGCTGGATTCCAAAGCTTCATTTGTAATAATTTTTTTAGTCATTGTTCAGATTTATGTTGAATTTTAAAACAAAGTTGAAAATAAAAAGAAATATGCAGCCTGGAGGCAAACTTAAAGTGCTTTGGCATTTCTTGGGCAGAAAATAAAGAATATTCAACTGAAGACCCTATGAAAGAAGTCTCAATGAGGTTTGAGACAATTCAGCACAGTGACCTTCTATTTAAAGTTTTATCTAGTCACAATGAATATAGAAATCAGCTTTAATGGATCTCAAGTATTATATCTTTGCAACTTTATCAATGGTGTACCATTTTTAAGGACTTCCTTTTTCATATTCTCTTGTTCTCTCATATTTACTTTAAAGCTCCACATTAATATAGCATCTTCTGGAAAGTCTTCTCTGACTTCAGCTTGACTGATAATATATTCAGTTTGATTGTTATTATACTTTAGCTTGATTTATATATATATTAATTCTAAACTTGTGTGAATATTCTTAAAAAGGAGCTTACTAAAGGGTCAGGAATTTTGTGTTATATCACTGAGGTTAGGGAACTATGCCTCATTCAACTTGGTATTCACAATGTCTATGACACATTGGACACAGATAATTTATGTAAGTTTTTTAAAATAAATGATTGAAAAAGATGAAGCTTATAATGCATAAACTGCCCCCCCCCCCATCTTGCTTTGTAGGTTCAGTTCAGTTCAGTTCAGTTGCTCAGTCGTGTCTGACTCTTTGTGACCCCATAAATCGCAGCATTCCAGGCCTCCCTGTCCATCACCAACTCCAAGAGTTCACTCAAACTCATGTCCATCGAGTCGGTGATGCCATCCAGCCATCTCATCCTCTGTTGACCCCTTCCCCTTCTGCCCCCAATCCCTTCCAGCATCAGAGTCTTTTCCAATGAGTCAACTCTTCGCATGAGGTGTCCAAAGTACCGGAGCTTCAGCTTTAGCATCAGTCCTTCCAATGAACACCCAGGACTGATGTCCTTTAGAATGGACTGGTTGGATCTCCTTGCAGTCCAAGGGGCCCTCAAGAGTCTTATCCACCACCACAGTTCAAAAGCATCAATTCTCTGGCACTCAACTTTCTTCACAGTCCAACTCTCACATCCATACATGACCACTGGAAAAACCATAGCCTTGACTAAATGGGCCTTTGTTGGCAAAGTAATGTCTCTGCTTTTCAGTATGAGCTACCATATGACCCAGCAATTCCACTCCTGAGCATATATCTGGAGAAAATCATAATTTGAAAGAATACATGCACCCAATGTTCATTGCAGCAGTATTCCCAATAGGCAGAACATGGAAGCAACCTAACTGTCCATCAATAAAGGAATTCATAAAGAAGATGTGACATATATACATAATGAAATATTACTAAGCCACAAAATGAACAAAATGTCATTTGCCGCAGCATGTATGGACCTAGTGATTGTCATACTGAGTGAAGTAAGTCAAATAGAGAAAGAAAAATATCACACATCACTTATATGTAGAATCTAAAAAAGATTATAAATGAACTTATCTACAAAACAGAATTTGAGTTACAGATGTAGACAATAAACTTATGGTTATAGGGAGGGGTATAGTTGGGGAGGGGTAAATTGGAAGATTGGGATTGACACATACACTCTGTGATATATAAAACAGAAATGCAATCTCACATTGCATCACAGCAAAGCAATGGGCCCATAATCCTGAAATTCACTGAACTTACATTTCCCTAATGCTCAGAAACATGTTCTATTTATTTCTTTAGCCCTTTCCACTTTTCTTTTTTTCTCCTGCTACTGCATATGAAGAATATTGATGGCTCATATTTCAATATAGATATGATGTGTGAGTATGTCTGAGTTGAAATTATTTGATGGTAAGGAAGTTAAAGGAACTTGTACATTCCTAATGTTTGGGGCAGGGTTTTACCTCTTGTCCCATAGTCAAAATGTGAATGATAAGAGCAAAAAGGATTGACCATTAAGGATACATTCTACATTTGCTCCTACAGATGCAATTCTAATCTTTGCAAATTATTCTGGGCCCTAGGAATTTGACGCCTATAAAGTACATCAGGCAAGCAGACTTGCCATTTAGCTGTTGGTTGGGAAAAGAACATAGACTACGAAACTGTAGACCCCCGAACGACTGAAACCTCCCCGTCGAAGAGTCCCAATCGTCTAAGGATCTCTATCATTTGGTGGTCGGACCCTCCCGTGGAAAGGTTACGTTTGGTTGGTTAGACCTCGGGTTGGGGAGGGGACGGGGTGGTGGAGGGAACAACCCTAGAATGTGGGACCCAGTGGCGGGTGGACGGTATTAGTTGCGTCTCGATCCATGACCTGCAGATACGTAGATGACAAATTATTTGGGTCCCTAATGTCAGTAGGGTCTGTGTATCCCAGTCGAGGATACGGGGTATCAGACGACTTCAATAGGTTCTGTCGGTCAGGATTCGACGAGTGGGTCGGAGTGGGAACGAAGGAGACGTTCGGTGTCATTTCCGAGAACAGGTGTCAAGGGGAGGGAGACGGAGAATTCCCTGGACCCCGATGAGGGAGTCGGGACGTACCACACCGTACGGTGGAAAGAACCCTAGACCCTCATGTTTTTTGTGGCAAAAGTCACCGTCGGTAAAGGACTAGACAACCGGATAATAATAATAAAGTTTATTGTTATTTGATAATAATATCTATAATAGATTTTATCTATAATAATACAGATAATTATATATTGTATAATTATCTATAATAATAGATAATAATAATTTAATATTTTGAATTTTGTCCCTCTGGAATGGAACAAGTGGAAGAATCGGAACGTGTCATGGAATGAGTCACCCTGAAAAGAAGGATTCAGAAAGGTCATCGAACGTATCATACAAGGGTGTATAATAAATATGGACACGTTCTGTGACAAAGTGGAGAGTCTATGGGTCTCTTACCCCGTATGACAGTAAGTTTCTTTGAGTCCGACGTCTACAAACCGACTTTTACTTGACGTACTTAACCGTTCCCTAAAAAAAAACAGATTAATCCAAACCGGAGGTAACAATAATTTTATTCGGACGTAGGAAACACTGTCCCCTTACGACTCTGGACGAACCAACTCACTGTCTTCTTCTACTAGACCACTCTTTTTAGACGATTTCTATTAATTAGTTGAAGACTTTAGTATCTTTGTTTCTACGAATCTAGTAGGTTCACTTTTTTTTATATACTCTTTCGTGAAACGTGTGATATTTCTTGAGATATTTTGTTCCACGTTACAAGGATTGTTGGTTACAGGTGCACTGGACGGGTTATAAGAGTCGGTATCAATCCTACCTCCAACTAATGAGGTTTCGCGATGTAAAACTCTTCAATCAGAGGAAAGGTGGTGTTTGCATTATGAGAAAGGTTCGTCATCGGTTCTATTATTTATTTTTATCGTACAATGTTCTCTTACTGTCCGTGTCAACCTAAACAAAAGTCACTTTTCGTTACTCGTTTCCACTTTTGACACAAAGACAAATCGGAGAAGTAGGTTCGGGTCGACAAACATCCATTCCAGTGCAAGATCACACAACCTCAGAGTGTCGACACAATCTTAGAGGGTGTAGGAACCAAAGAGTGACCTCTCAGTCCGAGCCATTTACTTGAAAGTTCTCGACTGTCGAAATTAATTCTCAGACCTGGGTTGAATTTGTCGACTAATCAGGACTCTTATCTTCTAATTTTACTTCGTGTTCAGTACTTAAACGTCCACTGACGAAGAAGGAAGTGTCAAAGTCCTCCTATGACTCACACACACAAGTCGGACACGTGTCTTTGGTGACCCCAAGGACGGACGACGAGGAGGTTGCTGTGCACCATTCCCCTCTGCTTCCCCTTCTTACTAAATCGCAGTCAGTGTACTTCTCACTCTCGAGGGTTGTCCGAGGTGCGCACCAAAAATTTGACCGAAAAATAAAAACACCAACAACGACAAGTCAGAGACTCAGTACAGACAGAGAAACGTCGGAATACTTGACGTCGTGTGGTCCGAAGGGACAGAAAGTAATAGAAGACCTCAAACGAGTTCGAGTACAGGAAATTCAACCACTACGGTAGGTTCCTGTGTATACACCACGGGGCCTGTGTACCACTCCTTTTTTCGTTCCTTTTCCTACTAGATCCCAGTCAGTCCAGGTTGGTAGAGTAGGAGACAGCGGGGGAAGAGGAGGACGGAAGTTAGAAAGGGTCGTAGACCCAGAAAAAGGTTAATCAGCCGAGAAACGCAGTCCATCTGTTTCATAACCCCGAATTCGAAGTCGTAGTCAGGAAGGTTACTTATAAGTCCCAACTAAAGGAAATCCTAACTGACCAAACTAGAGGAACGACAGGTTCCCTAAGAGTTCTCAGAAAAGGTCGTAGTGTTAAGGTTTCGTAGTTAAGAAACCGCGAGTCGGAAGAAATACCAAGTTGAGAGTATAGACATGTACTGATTACCTTTTCGGTGTCGAAACTGAGATGCCTGGAAATACTCGTTTCGCTACAGAGACGAAAAATTATACGACGGATCCAAACAATGTCGAAAGAAAGGTCCCTCGTTCGTAGAAAATTAAAGCACCGACGTCTATGGTAGGTGTCACTAAAGTCTTGGGTTCTTTTATTTTAGACAGTGACAAAGGTGAAAAAGGGGTAGATAAACGGTACTCCACTACCCTGGTCTACGGTACTAGAATCAAAAAACTTGCAACTCAAAATTCGGTTGAAAAAGTGAGCGGAGAAAGTAGGAGTGGTTCTCCGAGAAAAAGATGGTAATCTCACCATAGTAGACGTATAGATTCCAACAACTATAAAGAGAGTCGTTAGAACTAAGATCGAACACGAAGTAGGTCAGACCCGTACAGTGTGCTACGTGAGACGTATCTTCAATTTATTCGTCCAACTGTTGTATGTCGGAGCTACCTGAGGAAAGGTTCAAAACTTGGTCAGACAACAAGGTACAGATGATGATTGACAACGAAGAACCGGACGTATGTCCAAAGAGACCTCTATCGATTCCACCAGACCATAAGAGTAGAGAAATTCTTAAAAGGTGTCAACCAACACTAGGTGTGTCAGTTTCCGAAAAACACCTTTTTATACGTTTTGTGTTTTACAGGTAAAACAGGAAAAAGTCACATGTTAAGTCCCCGTAGGTGAGACAAGTGTTCTAGCACGTCGGTAGTGGTAGAGATCCTAAAAAAAGTAGGGAGGGTTATCTTTGAGACAGGGGAACGAAGAAAGACCACTTGAACGGTCTGACACAATGGACTTAGAGAGAGGATCTGAATGTGAGACAGGTGGGATTGTCACGACCTCTTGAACAGTATTCCCCTTCGTTCAATTCCCATGTTCGAGACTCTATTATGAGGGTCCCAGAGGTAAGATTGACTCGATTAGTAATCGACACACTAGAGCCTGGTGACGAGGTCCGAATGCAAACAAGTACCTCACTGACATCTCTAAATTGCTCGATTATTCACGTCTCTACATCTTGTCGTGCACTGTGTAGCATTCCTTGAACTATAACTACAATAGGAATAAAACTGAAAAACGTTGGAAAATTTTTACGTCCTTGAAGGGACCACCAGGTCCCCGACCCTGAGGCGTGAGAGTCACCCCCCCCCCCCCNGCCCCCCCCCCCCCCCCCCGCGGACCTAAACTAGGGACCAACCCTAGGGAGTACGTTGATTTCTAGGGGGTCCTGTGTCGATTTTTGAGGGTGCCGACCCCTAGGGTGTGCGACGTTACTTCTAGCTCCTAGGGTGTACGCCGTCGACCCCGGGTCCTGTCGGTTTATATATTTATTTATTCATGAACAAGAATCTTTTTCAGTTTAGTAGAACTGAACTCTCCGTGTACTACTGTCCATCGACGGGTCTAGACTGGACACTCGATGCGAAAGGATTGAACAGGAGATCCTAGTCAAGTCAAGTCAGCGAGTCAGTACAGGCTGAAGACGGTAGGGTACCTGACGTCGTGAGGTCCGAAGGGACAGACAGTGGTTGAGGACCTCGAATGAGTTTGTGTACAGGTAACTCAGCCACTACGGTAGGTTGGTAGAGTAGGAGACAGTAGAGGAAGAGGAGGGTGGAAGTCATGAAGGGTGGTAGTCCCAGAAAAGATACTCAGTCAAGAAACATAGTCCACCGGGTTCATAACCTCAAAGTCGAAGTCGGATTCAGGAAGGTTACTTATAAGTCCTGACTAAAGGACTTATCAGAAGAGATCCTACAATCCTCGTTTTACGGGGAGGTGCATCGTAGAAACGGTATACAGAGGACTACTGTAGGAAGACCACCTCCATCCGAAGATGACGGTCTCCTTCCGAAAGGACTTCAGTGTCGAGGTTGTCACTCCTGGTGTTTGAGGAGATGACGGTCGAGGAATACACCTAGTGTCACTTTCGACCTTGTCCGGTCCGTGAAAGCCTGACGGTCGGTCCTAGGGCACACTACCATATCCCCCGAGGGAGAGTCGTCGAAGTCGGAATAACAACAACAAGTCAGTGAGTCAACACAGACTGAGAAACGTTGGGGTACCTGACGTGTGCGGTCCGAAGGGACAGGAAGTGATAGAGGCTCAAACGAGTTTAAGTACAGGTAACTCAGCTACTACGGTAAGTTGGTAGAGGAGGCAACAGGGGAAGAGGAGAAGTCGGAATATCGGTCGTTTCCTGTGACGACTATCATACTACGAACGTGGTTTAAATCCCAATAAGGGTCACGGTGGGCACAGACCGTGGTTACACCAATGGAAGGAGGTCCAGGTAGGTGAGGTGAAGGCCGAAGAGTCCAGATTGTCAGAGTGAGTCGTCAGGGACTCTCCGGAAAACGACAAGTCGTCCAAACTAGTAACGGGGTCTCGGGAACCTGGAGCGTCTATGACTTTGTGGTGGCCCGTGTCTCGAGACTTCTCTGGTCACCATAGGAACTGTTACCACAAAGGTACTACTGACTCTAGAGACCAATGACCCACAACATTCACGGTTACCCTACAGTACAGTCGTTCGAGTGCCCGAAGACAGAAGAATGTGGGAGGAGGGCTTGTGAGTCGAGGAAGACGGTAGGGGAAAGGGAAGTACGAATTATACCAAACTACATAGGCGACCTACACTAAAGTCGTTTGAAAACAAACACTTAGTCGAAGGTAGTCGACCTTGTTTTTCTATGACCGAGTGAGAACCGAGAGGGGAGACGAGTTGGAGTCTTTTGTAGGCACTCTCGACTTCCGAAACTAAGGTCGGTTAAAGGGGTCAGAGTATACGATCAGTAGACGTGTAGTCTTTTTAATTGTTCGGTGACCCTACGGTTCGTAAAGGGATTGTGAATGAGGACTAGAAAGGAGAAAGAGTAGTACTTTGACAGTGGTTGTTGGTCTTCTCTCTGGTCTCTTAAACAGAAGGTCTGGTCTTGTGAATACCTTATTTGGCTCTGGCGTTGACTCCGTCCTTTCCTGCGTACTTAACTCTACTGGTCAAGTACACCCTTACCGGGAGGTTAAATGTGAGTAGAATATTTCTTCTGTCTGAAATATTATGTTTCTAAAAATTCTCTTACGACGTAGTGTTTAGGTCTAGTAAGTTTTGGGATCTTTGGTTCCGTCTATGTTGAGTCTCCACTATGTATAGATCCATCAACCAACTTAACCTATGCATAGATACATACGTCAACCTTGACCACTTTCGATAGTAATTTCTTCTAAAGAAGTCATTAAACAACGATAAATCAGGGATTCAGTACAGGATGAGAAAACACTGGGGGACTTGACATCGGACGGTCTGAGGAGACAAGTACCCTACAAGGTCCGTTCTTATGACCTCACCCAACGGTAAAGGAAGAGGTCACCTAGAGGTCATTAAGAACCGACACCTCGGAAAACACTCAGGGAACAGGGAGGGTGGGTAAGACTTCTGACGAGATGTCACTCAGTCCCAGGGAATTGGACAGGACCATAGCACCAGTGTGGATATCGTTCCAAAAGGATATGAGTCGATGGTGACGTCGAAGTGGATCGTACACCGAAGTGACGGATCTGACGCCCGTTCGGACCCTGTTCCAGGACGAGTAGAGACATAACGGTGCCTCGCCTCCTTCAGTACACAGAGGACGTCTAAGTTACACGAAGACTTCTACTGACGACGACGACGACGACGACGATTCGACGAAGTCAGCACAGACTGAGACACGCTGGGGTATCTGCCGTCCGGTGGTCCGAGGGGGTAGGGACCCTAAGAGGTCCATTCTTATGACCTCTTCTACTGATGACCTACTTATTTACTCGGTTCTTTCGGCTCCGGTAAGGAAGAGACCTCTCTTTTCACAAGTCGGGGAGGCCATCGTACCGAGTCCCTCCTTCTTCCCTTTGGGGTCGGAGTGAGGGTGGGGGTGACGGGTGGATGGTGTCGACGGTTCGCACGAGGTCTGGGTCCCGGAAACGTGATCGACAAGAGGAGGCACCTTTCAAAAAGGTTGTCTATGAGGTACCGAGGGAGGAGGGAAAGGAGAAAAAAGTTCAGAACTAGTTTAGCCTGGAAGAGTCTCACCGGAAGGGACGGGCAGGGTAAGTTGTGACGTGGACGACAGGAGGAGGAGGTACCTCCAGGAGGAGAGAGGGTAGAGGAACATAGAAATGTAGTGAACAAGTCAGCGAGTCAGTACAGGTTGAGAAACACTGGGGTACTTGACGTCGTGCGGTCCGGAGGGACAGGAAGTGATAGAGGACCTCAAAAGAGTCTGAGTACAGGTAACTCAACTACTACGGTAGGTTGGTAGAGTAGGAGACAGTAGGCGAAGAGGAGGACGGAAGTTAGAAAGGGTCGTAGTTCCAGAAAGGGTTACTCGACCAAGAAACGTAGTCCACCGACTTCATAACCTCGAAGTCGTAGTCAGGAAGGTCACTTATAAGTCCAAACTAGAGGAAATCCTAACGGATCAAACTAGAGGAACGACAGGTTCCCTGAGAGTTCTCAGAAGAGGTCGTGGTGTCAAGTTTTCTTAGTTAAGAAGTCACGAGTCGGAAGAAATACCAGATCGAAAGTGTAGGTATTTACTGACGAAGGAACTACCGAGTCTCTCATTTCTTAGACGGACGTCACGTCCTCTGCGTTCAAGCTAGGGACCCAGTCCTTCTAGGGATCCTCTTCCCTTACTGAGGGGTCAGATCATAAGAACGGACCTCTTAAGGAACCTGTTTCCTCGGACCGCCCGATGTCAGGTATAACAGCGTCTCTCAACTGTACGGACTCACTGATTGTGACAGTAGTGATAAAGTACATAATGCGCGTACCAGAAGGAAACGGTGTCCTGACGTCCGAGGTGCTGTCTTCATGACGCGGACAGAGTCACTGACGATACGGAGATCACGGACCTGTAGTGCTTTCCAGACACTTATAAATGTTTATCGTCCTTCGACGGAGGAGGGTAGGAAACAATGCTGTCTCTTCCGTCGACAGGAGAATGGGTTTGGGCTATGGAGGTGAACACGAGACTTTACGTAGGAAAGGTCAGAAGGCACTAATAATGAGATAGTTGATAAAGGAGAGAGAAGGAGTAGAAAAATGTCGAAGGAAGGTCGACGGACTATTAAGATCAGAAATAGAACCAGAAACATATACAGTCTGAGGTCAGACGTTTAAAACATAATCAAGGACATTCGGAGTGCCATCGGACTCCTACGTCTTTACTACTACGTAAAGATGTACTCTTGTTTGTCTCCGTGTCTTTCCCCCCTTTAGGACGGGCCCCGGTGTGTTGGGGGTTCGTCCCCACTGTGCCAAACTTGGGTCGTCCGACCGAGTCTGGTCGCGGACCAGCGCAGCGGTACGCCGACCGAGTAGGGGTGAGCGTAAATACATACAAACGAACAGAGTGGAGGTCATTTGCCGGGCTGGGAGGAAGGTATGTGGGGAGCGATGAAGAGACAGAGAGCGGTCGTAAACGTCTGCAGACGTGATGGTCACTGAGGAGCGAAGTGGTAGAGGGGAGGGTAAGGTAAGACCAAGTACAGGGACAGTGCGATAGTTTTCACGAGAACATACTTGTAGAACACTACCCGTTCAGACAGAGGTAAAATAAACTTACGACAGTTGAAAACTACTACCACCGTACAGAGGGAAGGACCTAATCATTTCAGTCCCGAAGGACCCAGACCGGTGTCTCACCCGGACCTGTTTGGAAGAAGGGGACCTCCTTTATTCGATGACCCTTCTCTGTACTATTTACCGAGGTTCACCTCTCTTTCCAATCTCAGGAGTCCCGTAGAAAGTCTAAGGAAGACCGAGACCTTTAGGTAATAAAATTTAGTAGAGGAGAGTTTGTGAAATTCCAAGATGATTATTACTGTGTTTTAAGGAGGAACTAAGACAAGGGGACTGTCTCCCGTGGGAGGGGTTAATTTTAGAGTTAAAAAGATAAGTGTGGGTTGTTTTAACACAGGTCGTAACGAAAGAAAGTTTTATGTCTTTTATAAAAAGAATGTTTTATATAATCAAAATGTTTTAAAAGTTTATGATTTATACCAACTTGAAAAAAATTTGTCGAAGGAGCGGGGGAGAGGTGGTCTTAAATGAGGGGTTCTCGCTACCGAAGTCACAAGGTCCACTGTTAGGGTCACCGTTTGTCTGTACAATTGTTTTGGGTAGGAATCCTACCCCTACACCTAAGGTTCTCTCGTCACTTCTACTACTTATTGAAGGAAACGAACTCGAAGTGGGACACGGTCCGTGACATGGTCACCGTACAATTAAACGTATAAAACCAAAATATTTATCCTGTGTGTCCGAGTTTTTCCAATTCACTAAACGGGTCCCAGTTGGGATCGTTTATTTGACCGTCTCGTCCCTAAGCTCAACGTACCCAGTTTGGTGCACACGGACGTCCTGCGACCGGGGACATGGGACGGGAAGCGGATGACGTGTATTCCTAAATTATATGTCAGTCCCTCTACGAACTCTGAATTCTCCTTCGTTTCCAATAAGTCCCGAAGGGGTCACGAGTCACCATTTCTTAGACAGACGTTGCATCCTCGGTGTCCTCTATGTCGAAGTTAGGGACCCAACCCTTCTAGGGGACCTCCTTCCGTATCGTTGGGTGAGGTCATAAGAACGGAACTCCTAGGGTACCTGTCTCCTCGGACCACCCAATGTCAGGTACCCCAGTACTTTCTCAGCCGTGTTGACTTCGTTGGGTCGTGTGTGTGTACGTTTCCAATAAGTCATTCATCAACGCTCTGTACACTACTCGATTGACCCTTTTATGAGTTCAGTCTAAGAGGTGACCCTGGTGTGGTTATTCCTATTTTATACTAGATCGGTACTTCTCAACACGAATCCTCCTCAAAATATACTTTAAGTAAGTTGGCGTAAAAGCAGGTAAACCCGTCGGTCTTGTATTACGGTAGCGGACCCTCCGAATATTTGTTGTGACCAACTACCGAGTCGTGAGACCTCCGATCTCCAGACTCTAGTCCCACGGTCCCACCGGTCTACTCCCGGGGAGGGCCCAGTGTCCGTAGAACATAGGAGTGTTCCGTCTTCCCCACTCCCCAGAAACCTCGGAGAAGGTATTCCCGTGATTGGGATAAGTACTCCCGGAGTGGGAGTACTGGATTGATAGAGTTTCCGGGGGAGAGGATTATTGGTAGTGTGACCCGTAATCCCAAGGTTGCACATTTAGACCACCCCTGTTTTTGTAAGTTCGGTGGCGTGAAGGCACACACAGGTGATGCCTGTCACGGAACGGAGGACGTTTTGGAAGTACCTCTCCAAACCGTCGGGACTTTTGAGCAAAGTAAGTACAGTGTACCACACCTATTTAGGCACGAGAAATTTCTCTTCGTCTTGCGGGTAGGGTGTACGGCGCGAGAACTTGGGTCGAGCGACCCTGAACTTTCCGGAGACAGACTTCGGCCGGAAACAAGAGAGAGAAAACAAGTGAAGAACTGCCTAGTCGTAAGTCTCCGGCACAGGGATGATTGTGTCAACGTCGGAAAGGGGCTTTTTTAGGGACCTCCCGGAGGCTCAACCCCTCCTGAAATTCAGTGAAAGGAAGGTCTACAAACTACATGGGGGAAGCGGTGAGACGACCAGGGTTCGTCGTCAGTAGTGAGTACCTTTGCGCGACAGCAGCCCTTCCCCCTGTCACCCCGATAGTTCCTTCCCCACCTCAAGACTGAGGGTAGTCCGAGATCGAAACGTCAGGAACCGGAGAACTCCAGAACTGCAGGAAGTAAGAGACGTTTAGTCCCAGGATGCCACCTTAGTGTCGCTCTTCGGGGCCCGTCTGCACTTACAATCAACATTATAACGATAACTTCCACTACCGACGACGGAACCCTTAGTCTTATTTGGTGACGGCGTCCGGTGACTGGGGGAACCTTGTCGACAGGAGTCCCTCTAACAGAAGGTGGTTCCCGTCAGGTAATCCCTCTTTATTTCGTGTCACCTGCCTTCTTTTCCAAAAGGGTCCACCACGATGACCATTTCTTAGTGGGACGGTTACGTCCTCTGTATTCTATGTCCCAAGCTAGGGACCCAGTCCTTCTAGAGGAACCCCTCCCGTACCGTTGGGTGACATGTACCGTTGGGTGAGGTCATAAGAACGGACCTCTTAGGGTACCTGTCTCTTCGGACCGAGGCTGAGTCGTGTATACGTGCATACCTGTTTTCTTTAACCCGACGTCTTGGTACTAAGGGCGACGGTGACGACGCAACAGACTACCGAGACTCCGGCGGGTCTCCCCTCGGGAC
The DNA here is from genome assembly GCA_006410555.1 of Capra ibex. Classification (NCBI taxonomy): domain Eukaryota; kingdom Metazoa; phylum Chordata; class Mammalia; order Artiodactyla; family Bovidae; genus Capra; species Capra ibex. Next base: position 13,828,990 of record SJYO01014747.1, read on the forward strand.
GGGTCCTCATTTAATTACGGGAAAGAAAAGAAGTCGTTCTGCACGAGTCGATTTGTCGTGTTCTCCGTACAGACTGTCAGTACGACGGTTCCGGACCCACACCGGACAGGTTCTCGGTGCTCCGACACGACCTACCTCGGGGACACCCTGGGCGTCTCGTACCGGATCGGGGACCCACCCAACTGATGTGTATAAAGAGGACTTACCTGGGTCTTCGTAGGGGATCCAGGATCTAGGGGAGGCAGAAGTAGTGCACAGTTGTGGAAGCCCAAAAGAAACTATGAGAAGAGTCGACGGGGAGGGTCGGGAAGGAAGAGTCGGGGAGGGGATGCATAGGGTCAACGAGTCTCGGGTGGGAATCCGGAACACTTCGAGGGGGAAGGTAACAAGTGGATGTACGGGTCTTGAGGGTTACGTGGAAGTCCGTACCTCGCGAGATCCGCGGTCTTATTGTCTTCTCGGGTCTGTGGGGGGGTGTCTGGAGTCTGGACTGGCAGTGAGTGTGGAGTTGAGCGAGAGAGGGTCGGAAGAGAGTCCCTTACCGCCAGTACGTCTTAGTCCCACGACGCCCGTGAGACGTGGGGGAGAAGGGTCCGAAGGGGAGATCTAGTGGGTCGGAAGTCTGCGAGGGGGAGCTCCTGTCGTCCACGGTAAGGGAACCCAGGAGACGGCACCGAAGACAGAATCGAGGGACAGACGTCTCTTCGTGAGGAACGGTTGACGAGGGTACACCCTGGGTCTAAAGGTTTTACGTGCCGCGAAGGAGGAGCTTTGAGAAGACCCAAGGGAGTAGTTCAGGGTGTCGAGAGTTTTACTCAGTCGTGTCTAGGAATCGTGTCGTGTCCTCTGGGAAAGGCTCGACCGGGAGAACCAGGAGTGGAAGTGGAAGAGTGTGCGGGTGGTCGACGGAGGTGCCTCGTTCCCCGTCAAAGACCTTACACAGTCCAGTGTTCTAACACGGAAACTTGTAATAGGAGAGAGGGGTCTTAGGAAATAAGACAAAAGGTTCAAATGAATTCAGTCGTAAATATTGGACGGTCGGGGTCCAGCATAGACCGTATTTATACATAAACCACTACCCACCCCCCTCTGAACATATTGCAATTCAGAAATTATTAATTTTACGGTTACCATTTTTGAGTTCCCTTATCGGTAATATTTTATATTTTGTAACCCGACCGGTTTTTGAAACAAGCAAAATTTTTGAAAAATAAAATATAACCTCATATCGACTACTTGGTACAGCACAATCGACATTCATTCTTCGTTTCCCCGAGCCCGTGTGTACATACATAGGTAAGAGGGGATTTGGGGGAGAGGGTAGGTCCCACCATCTATTGTGACTCTTCTGAAGGGACCCGATATGTCATCCAGGAACGACCGACGACGACGACGACGATTCAGTGAAGTCAGCACAGGTCGAGACACACTGGGGTATCTGCCGATAGGTAAAATTTATGTCGTCACACACGTACAGGTACGACTTGACAATGTGACATACCTTTTTAGGCCTACTTAAAAAACCGGTTGAGTCATGGTTCAAAACCGAAGAAAACTTGTTACTCTTCTTGACCGTCGGGACTGGGTACACTTAACCACCTCGACACGGAGTCACCCTCAGGTGTGGTGAAGGATAACAGAATGTGACTCGACAAAGTGAATAACTACACTGGACGGATCTGGAACTTCCGTAGACTCAAACCCTAGCGGTCTGGGTGATGATGAGTCCATCGTTTCAGTCGAGTACAGTGGAAGGGGTACTGGAAAGGACTGGGTCTTCGGAGTGAATACCGTCCATGTCGTTCGGATGTCCTGGGCGCCCACATATCGTTCACCGTACCCAAGTGCGAGTCAGTGCAGGTTGAGAAACGTTGGGGCACCTACCATCGGGAGGTCCGAGGAGACGGGAACCCTAAGAGGTCCGTTCTGATGACCTCACCCAACGGTACGGGAGGAGGTCCCCTAGAAGAGCTGAGTCCCTCGCTCGGACGTAGAGAACGCAGAGGACGTGACGGTCCGTCCAAGAAGTGGTAGCTCGGTGGTCCCTTCGGGTTGTCCTTCACCGTCCCCAATCGATGATGAAGAGAAAGTCACTGTCGACTGTTCTACGACTGACTATGTCAGTTAGTGTCGTCTTCTCCTGATGGGTCCCCGTGGCGGGAGGGGTGGGGTGTCCGTTATGAGGCAAGACCTCCACTTTTAAACCCTCGAGGAAGGCGAGACACTTCACCGTGTTCCGACGGAAGACCCTGAGCGACTAACTCAGTGGCTGGCTATCTGTTCATTCTCCTTCGCCCGGACCCCAGACCTTCCTAGGAGCTGGGATTTCAGAGTCCCGAGTCGACACCAGAGGTAGGTGTAGGGGTGGGGCACAAGATGTCCTGAGGTGCCGAGACCTGTCCTTGACCCCTGCCTTAGACGGGAGGTCCAGGAGAGACACTCGAGGAAAGCCTAACGAAACCTCATTTCCAGTCTGTCGTTTCGGGTCCCGGTCTCAACTCCCACCTCTTTTACTTGCGGTCGGGACCACGAACTCCCGTCCCTTTGACTGAAGTGGGTTTTTTTGTGGTGACGTAGACCATCGTCCACTCCCCCACCCACGTCCACCCGCGTCCCTTCTACCACCGTGGGTTCCGACACGGGTCCGACTACGACTTGGTCCACAGACTTACCCCCGAACTCCTCCTGAGACGAACCCACCTGTCACCTCCTCACTGGCAGTGTCTCAATTGTGACGGACCCGTGAATGGTGTCCCGTGAATGGTGCCCCGTGTGTGTCTGGTTCAAGAGTGACACCTAAAAAGAGGAGACAGGGATAACGTCGGGACTCTCCACCCGGAAACATACTGGGGATGAAACGAATCTCTAGAATACGTAGGATAGGTTCGCAGCGTCCTAAACTGGGATTGAGACAGACTACCTAGTAGCGGTTTAGTCCTTGATGACGTTTTCGACCCTCACCCCCACCTCCACTTTCGGACTCGAGTTAGTGTTGACCCCGAATCACATTGTCCTCGTTTGGTCTCTTCGGTCTCTCGTCCCGGTCCGCCGGGAAGATGGACCCTGTGGTATGGACTGAGGTCTTTACGAGCGTCGTAGTGGACGGACGTTGTAGGGGACGGTGGACGGTCGTGGACGGTGTCGATGCTCCTTCGCCACACTCCGGTGGACCCCTCACACGTTCCCTGGACCCCAGTAGGATAGGCTGAGCTAAGGATGGGGGAGTGAGGTCCTCTGAAACCGGGATTATGAACCTTACAAGGGTCGTCGAAGTCTGTCCTACAAGTCCGACACGTCTTCCGACCCTTTGACCAAAGACAAGATTTGTTCGCGTTCCCTCTCCTTGTTTCCACCCAATTGTCCCACGACGGAGGAAACGAAAAGAAGAACGGGACTCGGTCCCACCCGACCCCGGGTTCCACCGTAGTGTCTATGTCCGAGGGATGGAGGTCCCAGACCCGAGACCCACCACGGGTCCCCTGTGACCGGGTTGAAGAGTGACTCCCGAGCCATAGACCCCCGAGGGAGTCTCGGAGTAGGAGAAGGGTAAAGAGGACGATAGTGTAAGGACATCCTTTACGGTCCCCTCTTCCGGTCCCACTTCCCCGCCTGTGGGACCGGGGAGGGACCCCGAATCTTATTAGTTCTACGTTTCTCTTCCCTGAAGGGACCACCAGGTCTCCAACTGTCAGACGGACGGTTTCGTCCTCCGAGTTTAAACTAGGGACCAGGACCTCCTAAGGGGTACGGTGGACGTCCCGAGACCCGGGCACACGGGTTGGTGACTCAGACGTGAGATCTCGGGCACGAGGCGTTGTTCTCTTCGGCGACGTGGGTCTCCGAACCCGTAGCGTTGACCTCTTTCGCGTGCGCACCACCGCTGCTGGGTCACTCCGGCCTTCATTTATTTCTACGTTTCTCTTGAGAAATGGACGTCTGAAGGGTCACCTCACTGGCGTCACCTCACTGTTCACCTGCGCTTTAAATTACGAAAAAAAGATGGACCATTCTGTGGGCGTACACTTGCGAAACGTACCCATGTAAGCCTTGACACACTACGACGGCCGCTCTTGTCCCTCCCCTCGTGTTCCGGAGGGATCGTGGACCGGAGTCCCTGGTCTCTTGTTCTAGATCGGAGATCAAGAGAACTACCTTTACGGAGAAACTGGGTTTTGACAGTCTCTTACTCCGACGGTCTTTCTTGTGTCCGAAACTACTCTAGGGACTGAGAGGGTAGTCATCACCTGAGAAATTTTACCTCGAAGGAGAAGGGAATTTTACTCATTCGGCACTTCTCATTTTCTCTACTCCTCAGACACATTTGTTGAACCGTCTAGGACAAAAATAAATTAAAAGTAACAACAAGGACCATTTGGAAAAACTCTTCTCCGGAAGAGAAGAAAAACAAGGTTATTCACACACAAGTACCTCGGGGGTGAAACATTACCCGGGGTCCGACCCGAGACCCGAGGGGCACCCCCTACCTCTACCAGAGGTCAGACTTCCACGAATTTTGTCTAAACCTCTGTTCTTCGTGTGTGTATGCGTATGTGTCGTTTGTGGGGTTGTTTCCTGTCTTAGTATCGGTGAGTCGGTATACACCCCACTCCGGTTCCTCCTCGGTCCTCTTCGCCACTAAGCTCTGACTCCTACATACACCCTCACCCGTCCATTCCCGACTAACCCCCACCGTAAAAAAGTCTTGGGACTTTATGTTCCCCCGTCGGAGTCTTCCCGATACCCTTCTCGTAGTCCGTCTTCCCACACGTGTTCGGTCCCAGGGTTTCGTTCTCCTCGGGCTACACAATTACCTAGGGTCAAAAGGGATGACTTTTAAATACAACAAAGACCCTCGAGGAGCGGGGGATTCTACCGGACACTTAGAAGTGGGAGTGGACAAATAACCAGGATGAAAACGGAGTTCCAACACCGTAAAAGGATGTTGGAGGGCGAAAGGAAGAGAAGGGAGCAACAAAGGAACGGAATACAAATGTTTATGCGAAAAAATAAACATTTTGTAAGAGGAAGACTGAGAACAGACGGGGACTGGACGAAGAGAAACGAAGAGTTGGGAGACCGTTCCGGCCTGACATTAGTGCCGGGCGAAACTAGTCCCTCGAGAGACTTTAAAGTGTAGTGAAGTGGTGTCGCTCCTTTCATTAGTGAGTGTACCGTGGTCAAAATCAAGTCAGCGAGTCAGTAAAAGCTGAGACGTTGAGCTACCTGACGTCGTGCGGTCCGGAGGGACCGGTAGTCGTTGAGGACCTCGAACGAGTTTGAGTACAGGTAGCTCAACCACTACGGTAGGTCGGTAGAGTAGGAGACAGCAGGGGAAGAGGAGGACCGGGGTCCTCGGACGACTACGGGGTCGACCACCGGGGACCTCGTGGGAGTAGGGTCCGAGGACGTCCCCCACAAACACGGGTGGGACCTGGTGGGTCCGCTGACGAAACGAGAGAACCAAGAGCGCGAAGAACCAGGAAGTGATACCGGAAAGAGGAAAACAAGGACGAAGGTTGAGAGCATCGAATTAGGACCCTAGAGTCGTTGCAATTTCCACCGATGTGAGTACCGAAGTTAACAGAGGGAGGTCGACCACACGTTAGAGGTAGAGTCGAGACTGGAGAGGGGATTTATAATAAGGAATGTATAACCAGTGTCAATAGATGGTAGATCCCCTGGAGTCTCTTCAGGTAGGGGTAGAACCTCACAGTAACAGTACGGACCTTTTATGGCCCTTAGCCCGACCGACCGAAGAAAACAGGGATTCGAGGTTATTAACCACTGAGTTACTAAAAATTTACAGAAGTAAGGGTGTATCTACTTGAGACAGGAGAATTTTAGTAGTACAAATTTCAATTTGAGTAATTCCGTGTCGATGGGGAGACCTAAGACTATGTGTGTCAACCCGAGTCGGTAGGGCCTGCAAGGGTCTCACAACAGTAAAGAAGAGACATTGGCTCTGAGGGATCAAGAGAGAAGGAAAGGTGAGCGTCGGGGGACGGGGGGTCGGGAGGGAGGTACGACGAAGATCTCTACTGGGTCCACCAGGGGGCGTCTAAGACGGGGAAAGTCGTTGTATGTTAGACGTGTAAGTTTTGTAAAGTTCCCAGGGTTAACAAGTGTCGTCGAGGAGAAGTCGAAACACCCAAGGGACCTCTTAGGAAGTTTTACATACCGAGGAGGCAGGTCTTTTTACGGATTTTAAAGTTCTCCAGGTACCCGAAGGGACCACCGAGTCTACCATTTCTTAGACGGACGTTACGTCCTCTGGACCCAAGCTAAGGACCCAGCCCTTCTAGGGGACCTCTTCCCTTACCGTTGGGTGAGGTCATAAAAACGGACCCTTTAGGGTACCTGTCCCCTCGGACCACCCGGTGTCAGGTACCCTAGTGTTTCTCAGCCTGAGTTGACTCGCCGATACCTAGAGGACTTTACATAGTGTCCGAGAAATCTCAAGAAAGTTCGGGTCGAATCTGGTTTCGTTGGGGAGTTTCTTAGAGTAAAAAACTCAAGGTCTCGGGGACTGTTGAATTGAGACGTTGGGGAAAGGTAGGACAAAAGGAGGTGGGAGTCTAGGAGGACTTCGGGGATGAGGTCGGTTCGGGGTGTCCATCGTCGTCGAGGAACTACTCGTGTACTTGGAAGAAACCGAGTCCGGCAAGAGGGGTAGACTTAGTAGTTGAAGAAGGAAGACCGTCGATTCAGAACCTGGTAAGGAAGTTCAGGGCGTGGTTAGGGTGGAAGAGGTCTTTTCCAGAGCGAGGGGCGGGACACACCCGAAGGAGAAACCGCGAGGACATCCAGACTCAGTAGTCGGTAGTCGTGGTATACCAGTCAAAAACAAAGATACTGTACCGTTCAAAGTGGGGACTCCGGTCGCTGACAGTGATCCGACTCTAAGAACGACCGTTTTTACTTAGAAGGACTAATACTGACTTCCTTCTTCCGAAGGTTTTACCAGGTCGACCCGAGGCTCACTACGGTCGAAAAGATATAAAATAATATGTGTTGGTGCACAAAAGATTTTGTATCATACTTTCACTTTCAATCAACGAGTCAATACAGACTGAGAAACACTGATGTACCTGACATCGGGTGGTCCGAGGAGACAGGTACCCTAAGAGGTCCGTTCTTTTTCTGTGTACTTGGGGTTACACGTAACGTCGTGAGAAATGTTGTCGATCTTGTACCTTCGTTGGATCTACAGGTGACTGTCTACTTACCGATTTCTTCGACACCATGTATATATGTTACCTTATAATGAGTCGGTATTTTTCCTTGTGTAAACTCAGTCAAGATTACTCCACCTACTTGGATCTCGGGTAATATGTCTCACTCCATTCAGTCTTTCCCCTTCATATGAATCATATGAAGGTATAATCATGGTATATGATTACGAATATATACCTTAGATCTTTCTACCATGACTACTTAAATAAGTGTCCCGTTGCTACCTCTTTGATCTCTTGTCTGAATACCTGTGCCCTTCTCGTCTCCTCTCCCACTCTACATACCTCACTCATTGCACCTTTGAATGTACTGGTGTACATTTTACCTCTCGGTTACCCCTAAACGACATACTGAGTCCTTTGAGTTTGTCCCCGAGACATTGTTAGATATTGTCACCCTACCCCTCCCTTTACCCTCCCTCCAATTCCTTCCTCCTCTGTACCCGTATGGATACCGGCTAAGAACAGTTAGACACTATCTTTTTGTTCTTTTAAGACGTTTCGTTAACTGGAAGTTAAATTTTTTATTTATATGAAATTTTTCATGACCTCACCCATTGGTAAAGAAAGAGGTCCCCTAGAAGGACTGGGTCCCCAGTTTGTGTCCAGAGAACGTAACTTCCCGTCTAAGAAATGGTAGTCCCTTCGTACCATATGACTCGTACTAAATAGACCTTGTGGTCAGGACGACACTGGCCTACTACGAGGTTCACCATGACTCTACACCCCTTATTCCTACGACACTCAAGTAGGACGGACGAGTAGTTCTCCGAAGGGACTCTACACTCTTGTGGATGACTCTACGACCCGTACACCTTCGGGGAGTCACACATTCAGACGGAAGGAGGGAGGAAATCTCACTGAAAGAAAATTACATCTCGTCCACCATCCACTTTTATCGAGTCGCGGATAAATAATAGGACGAGATCGGAAAGTCCCGTTCCTTAAACCTCCGTGTCGTTTTCCTAATCTACAAAGGTCGCTCAGACTTGAGTGAGTTGTCCCGTCCATGGGTCACCACTACGACCCCTTGACCTCTTCTAGACACCAAAGACCTTGGAGGAAATGTCTACCCCTTTAGCTCCAGGAGTCTTGAGTCCCGGACGGAAACTCCACCGTCGAGAGGGTTGAGAATGAGTGGACACTACTGCTGTACAAAGAGTAGTAGTGTGTTCTTAAGAGAGGAGGTAGTCTAGTGTTTGAGGAGCTCGTGAAAAAGACACGACTCAAGTAGAAACGAAAGAGATATTAGGTTGTTTACAACGATTAGTTGGGACTTATAAGGAACCTTCCTGACTACTACTTCGAGGTTATGAAACCAGTGACCTACGTTTCTCGGTTGAGTAACCTTTTCTGGGACTACGACCCTTGCTAACTTCCGTTTTCCTCTTCTCCTCCTGTCTCCTACTCTACCGTAGTGACTGAGTCACCGGTACTTAAACTCGTTTGAGACCGTCTACTGCTTCCTGTCCCCTCGGACCGTACGACGTCAGGTACCCCAGTACTTCTCAACCTGGGTTGAATCACTGACTTGTTGTTGTAGAAACGCACAGTGGTCGTAGAACGTGTCCCAAACACTCGGGACGTACACTGTTTACTCTACAAAACACTACTGATGTGTCCCGAGTACCATTGTGTATGGGCACTCGGAAGGCACTCGGAAGGACTCCAAAAGAGGTCCCAGGAACCTTCGGAACATTGCGACGACAAAGACGTGGTTTAGTCCTTCTGACTGAGAAGGGCGTCTGCACCGGGTGCCGTGTCTCACACGACCGATGTGGCTTTGCGACATAAACTCTAAATCAGTAACTCGTAAATACTCCACTGTACAGGACCCATATACCTCTACTTGTCCTACCTTACCTAGAAAGGGAGTACTTGTTAGTAGAACACGTTCTCCTTTTTTTTTCTTGTTTTCGTTTATATAGTAGTAGACTAGGACCGTCTTGTTGGGAGAGGTCACCGATTAGAGACGGATAAAAGTTCTGTCTTTTATTTTTGTTGTGACGTGTTACCTTGAGACTACTTCTGGGGTTTAGGTTTTTCAAGTTGTGTAAAATGAAATAAAATAGAGTTAACTAGAGTTGAGAGTTTACGAGGTCGAAGTCTTCCAAATTCTAATCCACGGTAATTCGGCCGATCTGGTCGTAACTAACTTTTTGGGAGGACCTATGATGTCCTACCTCCTCCAACGTCTGGGAATAATTAGAGGAACAATAGTCGTACTAGAGTCGGACGGTCCTCGGTCGAATGATCCAAGGGTTAAGACCGGTGTAGGTGTAGGAGGACCGAAGACGCATGGTCCGGTACCTCGAACATATCGTGGTACTTAATGGGACGATCCTTTTGAAATGGTCACTCGATCAGAGACAGGTACCTTGGCTCCCTTTTCCTTTTCATCCAAAGGAGATATTTGGTCTGTCGGGAGTTGCCCAGAGTTTAGTCTGTCAATGCGCCCTCGGGTACATTGGGTGAGATAAAAGAGAAACTGGTACCTTTCCTCATTTATTTACTAACACCTTACGTCCACCGTCCCCGACAAGCCTCGTAAAGAGACCTTGACTGAGGGAGGAAGGACGGGAGGGAGGAAAGGAAAGAAACAAGAGGTTTGGTCGTGAATGAGAGACGGTCCGTGACACGTTCCCCGACTTTCATGACTTGGTTGCGTCGTCTCTAGACTTTACCAGGATCGGGAGGATTTCGATGTCAGACCGTCCGTCCTTTTCGTGGTACGTTCTTTACACTCAACGCTTTTTGTCCCGAAGGGTCCTCCACGGTCGACATTTCTTGGGTGAACGGTTATGTCCTCCGTATTCCCTGCACCCGAGTTAGGGACCCAGTCCTTCTAGGGGACCTCCTCCTTTGCCGTTGGGTGAGGTCATAAGAGCGGACCCTTCAGGGTACCCGTCTTCCCGGACCCCCCGATGTCAGGTACCTCAGATGTTTCTCGACCTGTGCTGAGTTCGTTGGATCGTCGTTGTCGTCTCCTACGACCCTCGGACCCCCCGACGCTTCCCCAGAGTGGATCGTCACGACGACCCCCGACCCCTCCTCGAGTTGGCGGGTACGGAAAACTCAGCAGGTGTTGTAACAAAGTGACCTCCTAAGAAAAAAACACGTGACCTGTTAAAGGGTCTATGTCACTCTGTAACATAGACCTTGATCAATTAGACCTTCTAATTGAGTGAGAGACATCTTCAAGATGTTCCTGAACAGTGCCGAGACGACGGTTCCCCCGTCTATTCCCAGGGTCTCTTCAGTTCGTTCGTGTCGCAGTGCCGCAGTTGACGTCAGTAAAGCCCCAGATGGAGGGACACAAAGCGACTAGGGTGAGATGACTGCTATAAAAGAAATTTGACTGATCGAATTTTTGCATTTACCCAAATAGTAGTTTCCTTGGGAATTATAGTGACGGTATTTATCTTATGGTTATAGGGAACGGGATTTATCTTCCATTCCCGTTTTTATTTATTTTAATTTCAGGACCGAAGGTCGGACAGAGCTCCGTCAGAAATAGACTTCATCGTCTAACCAAAATTTTCCGAGGGGAGATGACCGGAAGCTAGTGGGGATCTCCGGAGGGAGTAGTTAAGGAGACGAAAAATATTGACTCTTACCTCAAACCTTAACCTAACGACCGACCCGTCCGGTGGTTTTGGTGAGTCCTTGGGGTTCTTGAGATCCCTTGACAATGACACGCACGGTTGACACTTCACCCCGGCAGTCGACACACTTACTAGTGTAGTCCGGTTTACGTACTCTCCCGAATTACTGTGTCCGGTCCACCGACTCGTCAAAAGAGACCTTTAAAGATAGTGAACGGGGTCGGCACCTAGTACCAATAAGACCATGTCTGTAACGTCGGAGGAATTCGAGTGAATTTTGCAGTTAAGTTGTGAACAAATTCTAAAGGGGAACGGAATGAAGTACCGGTCCGGGAGTGAAACCCTTCCCTTTCTTTCTCTTCGTCCAATTAGGTGTCCCGATTTGGGACCGTGAGACCCTTGCTGGTCGATCCGGAACTACTTTAAGTCAAGAAAAAAACACACAAATAATTCGTCAATAAAATGCGTTCAGAGTCAGATGAGTAGGTATTTTACCAAAGAAAGGTCCCAAAATTACACACGTACGAAAAAATCCAGAGCGGTACACCGTCCACCCTAGACTCAAAGAGTCGGTCCCTAGTATGGACACGGGGGGACGTACCTTTCGAGTCTCAGAATTGGAGACTTGGTGGGCCCTTCAGAACAGGTCCCGAAACATTATGTGCACACTTTGTCGCATACCTTTGACCACACGTGTGGATCGACCACATGTCCGTGGACCGACATTATTATCGGTGATAACTACAAAGACTGTAGGTAGACTCCCACTTCCGGTTGAGACTACCCGTTGTCCCTAGGAGTCTGTTGAAAGGGGACCAAACTGCCCAGTTCCAGAAACGCAACCCGACCCCGAGACGACTTTCCGGTTCTCTGGTTAATAAGGGTGGTTACGTCCCTCGCACATATGTTAAACGGACCCCAGAACAAGCTACGTCTAAGTTAAATTAGTCTACACCCAAGGCCCCACTCCGGACTCCAAAACGAACAGATGGGTTAGGGGTCTACTCCGGGGACACCACCCGGTTCTTATTGTGAAACTAACTGTTCCAAGAGGGTCATCCCCAAGAGGCTCCCTCCTCGGTTTCCATAGTCGTAGTGAACGTTGAACAATCACTACGGTCAAGAGTCCGGAGTGGACGACTTAGTCTTCGAGCTCCCACCCCGGTCGTGACAAACATTGTCGGGGGTCGAGACCGTGAAGCACGGGGACCTTTGACCTCGTGATCGAGTCCAGACGCCAACATACCGCAACAGACCGGACTCGGAGTTTCCCCTATCTGTCGACGGAGAGTCGTTCGGGGTCGGGTCGTCCTTCTAGAGATCCCTACTCGTAAGACCCAGAGAGACAAGTCTGAGTGGGGACTCGGTGTCTGTGACTGCTTTCGAAGAGTGTGTGTCCACCATTCCTTTTCCTGGAGACCCTTGGACCCGACCCTCCCGCCCACTAGACCCAGCAGACGTGGGAACCGGAGGGGAAGGAAGGGGGACGAGGGGAAGGGGTGGTGAGGTACTGAAGGTACGTCAAACCTGAAAAAGATCCGGTATACCCAGGGAGGTGGCTTCAATCTGTCCTTCCGTCCGGTTACTCATAAATGTCACAGGTGTTTTTCACGTGCAAACGTGTATGTGAATGTACGTGTATGTGTCAGGATTTAGGGTCCGGAACCCTTAAACGGGAAGGGGAGATCGTTCGCATAGGTTTATATGAGTATTGGTTCATTACCAAGTGTAACTGCAAAGAGACTAAAATCATGGTCAAGAAAGGAGAAGAAGAGGGAGACGAGAAAGGGGTGATACGAAAAACCATGCTGTAATACAATACTTAATTTATCGGTACCTTAATTTTCTGCGAACGAGGCACCTTCTTTTCTATACTGTTCGGATCTGTCGTATAATTTTTCGTCTCTGTAGTGAAACGACTGTTTCCAGGTAGATCAGATACCAAAAGGTCACCAGTATATACCTACACTCTCGACGTGGTATTTCTCCCGACTCGCGGCTTCTTAACGACGAAGGTTTGACACCATGACCTCTTCTGAGAACTCTCAGGGAACCTGACGTTCCTCTAGTGCAGTTAAGATTTCCTTTAGTCAGGACTTATAAGTAACCTTCCGGACTACGACTTCGACCTCGAGGTCATGACACCGGTGGACTACGCTTCTCGACTGAGTAAACTTTTCTGGGACTACGACCCTTTCTAACTTTCTCTCTACTCTTCCCCTACTGTCTCTTACTCTACCGCCCTACCGTAGTGGCTGAACTACCTGTGCTCTTACTCGTTTGAGTCTCTCTGTCACTTCCTGTCCCTTCAAACCACACGACGTCAAGTACTTCAACGTTTCTCCACCTGTACCGAATCACTGACTTATTGTTGTAAGGAAAGAATGCATATACGGTGTAAAACGAAGAGGTCAGTAGGTGACTACCTGTAAAAAACCGATGACTTTTACTATCACAATATTTGTGTTCACATGTTTATGGACAAGTCTCCGAACCAAAACTAAGAAACGCCATACATGGGTCGACACCTTAACGACCCAGTCTACCATTAAGATAAAAATTAAAATACTCCTTGGTGGGGTGACAAAAGGTGTCGTCGACGTGGTAAAGTGTAAGGGTAGTCAATATAAAATGACTACAGAGTCTTGTGATACTTATCCTATGGTAATTGAGGAAATCTTTCAAATCCTTTGGCTCCGAGTCTCTTCACTTCGGTGGACGGACTCCAGTGTGTCCATTATTCATACCGTAGTCACTAGTCACGGAATCAGAAGGGCATCGTCGAGGGTCCCTGAGGTCTCCGCGTCAGGTCACAGAGCTTCGTACTTGTCACTCAGACCGAGCATCCCTTCTGAACGGTCAAGAACACACCCACAGTCAGCGAGTCAACTGAGAAATGTTGGGGGACCTGACATCGGGTGGTCCGAGGAGACAGGTACCCTAAGAGGTCCGTTCTTGTGACCTCACCCATCGATAAGGGAAGAGGTCCCCTAGAAGGACTGAGTCCCTAGTTTGAGCCCGGAGGACGGAACGTCCGTCCCTTCGGGGTCAAGAATGTCGGTCCTCTTTTCCTTCCAGGATCCGACCGTCGACCCTCTCTAAATGTTACTTCTGGACTCCCTCAGTATAAGATTGCTACGATCTCCCGTCTCGAAACCGGACCCATGGGCATCCGACCCCGACCCCGACACTGTGGAACCCGACCGAGGTAGGGGTTCCGACCGACAAGAAATTCCTCGACGAACAGTCTCCCGACGACGGGACGACGAAGCTACCTTCTCCGAGGGTCGAGGCCGGTCCTGGGAGTATGGTGACGCCCAAGGAGAGAGCGGGAAGAGAAATGGAGAGAAAGTTTGTTTAGGATACCTGACCCCACATCAAACCTGTATTCCGTCTCAGGTGGATTCTCAGTCGAGGGTTTGGAGTCCTCGGAGTCTCACGTCATCCCCTCTCGAACGACGAATATCCTCTTCTCATTTGCACAGTGGACGGGCTAGTCTAATGGTCAAGTAAAAGAGGTCCATAAAATCGGAGAGGTGAGACGTAAATGATTCGTTCTTCTATACTTAATTAGGACGCCTAGTGAGGAGGCTCACGTCGGTTATAAGAACACGAACTTTGCCCTCTGCCCTTTGGATTACCGTTCGTGGGTGCGCAGTGACCTGACAGGTTCCCCCACACGGAGAAGAGTTGCACCCGACTTCACGACGTGGGTTCATGCCCCAGCGGTACCACAAGCCCTCCGAGTAGACTGGCCGGTACTCGGGAACGACTTCAGGGTCACAAAGGTCAAAGGGAAACGTTTGGCAGAAACACCATGTCCTTTACCGAGTCCCGCCCTCCACCCTCCGTCCCCCTTGTCCGCGTCCGTCGGACCACTAAGACCCTGTGTCTTCAGTGATGCTTTCCGTACACTACCTCAACCCGTTTCGACCAACCGTGGAGTAAAGGAACAGTGACCGACACACTGGAGTCGTTCTGAACCAGGGAGAGATCCGGAGGTTCATGTAGATATCTACTTGGTTGAACCGTCGAGGCTCATGTTATAGTCGGGGATCCTTTCTCCGAGGGACCCGGGGTGTTGGAGGGACGTCTTCAGAGGAGGGGTGGACGAAGGAAAGAAGGAACGGTCCTAGGCCCTTCGACTGGTGGGATCGGGAAGACAGAAAGGGGTCTTTTTTTTAATAAGGTCCGAAATTAGTAAACACAACAAAAAAGAGAAGGAGTCACACACACACACACACACACACACACACAGAGGATATCACTTGACTAGTTTGTTTGTACGAGGTGTCGGTGAGACTACTCTGGACCACCCCCGTTTCTCCCCCGACCCTCTCTCCCTTCCTCCCTTTCGCCGCACCCCTCGTGGTAGGTTTTGTTCTACGGCACCTCGACCGGTGGGACTTAGCGGAGGTAGAGGACCCGACGGTATAAGGTAAGGTCGAGGCGGAGATCGCAGAACAGAGGCCTCGAGAGGAGCTCGCACCGACAAGGGACCCAAAGAGAGAAAGGACGTCTGGAGAGAGACAGGGTCGAAATAGGAAACCCCCTTGCTCGTACGTATAAAGGGAGTAACCTACAGTGAAGTATGTAGTCAATATCCAGCAAGACTAAAGGACCTTGGACCCACGTGTAGGGTCGAGACGGTGACTGACCGACACACTGAGACCAGTTCAACGAATTGACAAGACACGGAGTCCGACGCGCAGACAAATCGTCTCGATTATTGTTGTGCCTGGAATATCCTGACAACCCTTATAATGTCCACGCTTGTCTCGATTCCACGAATCCGACAGTATACGTGTGTCGTCTATGCGGTTATTACTATTACTATTATTTTCTGGCAACAATAAGAAACGACGGTAGTCGGAGGAGACTCTTTTCTACACACTCCTCACTCGGGGACAAAGATCTTCGTTACGGGAGACAAATGAGAAGTTCCATTTGAGTCTAGGGTCTGATATCTAAAGTCGGTAGTTATTGTAAAGGTTTTTTTAACCCCGACTCCCTGAAGGCCCTACCAGGGAGCCAATTCTATGGTACAAAGGTCGTGTCCCCCGTACACAAGCTAGGGACCCACCCCTTGATTCTAGGGGATGACGTGGGTTGGTTTTTTTTTTTCCAACCACGATTCAAATCCTTTTTACATTGTGATGATAGATGGTAGTGGGAGAAAGTCCTTTCTTTCCTGTAGTTGTGGGTTTTCTTTTAGTAGAGTCTTTTATCTTCTCAAGAGTCTTTTACTGTCCAACTTTTGCACTTTGATTGTCTTAGCAGTACCGATGTTACATAGAGAATAGAAGAGAAAGGAAAGGAAGACACAGTAGTGGGTAGACGTCTAGTCGTAACCCTTGGCGACTGGAGTCCCAGTAAAGTCGGAGGGTGGTAGTTGATTCTCCGCTCCTCTTTGACATCGGGACTCGGAACTTTCCCCTGGTCCTTGGTCTCGACACACGGAGGCACGAGGACGTTATTACGATCGGTTCACGACCTCTTGAGACACTTTCTCGTCTCTCGAAGAAAGAGTTTCTCGTTAAAGCCTTGAGTTTGTGTGTGGGCGTGTCCCTGAGCCCCGAAGGTCGTCGTCGGTTGGTCCTAAGGTTCACGATCTTCACAGGTCCTCCTCGGTGAGGGACGGTGGTGCCTTATGTCTGTGGAGACCTCGTCAAGGGAAACGGTGACGTTTCAGACGCTGTCGACTTCGATTCTTTTACGACCCTGTTTGTCCAGGGCAGTCCTGTGACCCGTCAAAGGATCGGTTCACTGCTTAACGTCCTCTGGCCCCTCTTAAATTTTGGTCGGGTCGACGGCGGGTCGTCTCACTGATTAGAGTTGTGAATTCCTGTTCGGGGTCTGGTCGTCAGTGAGTCTGTGTCCCCCACCGAAGGACGAACGTGTACCGTGGGGTCCCAGAGTGGGACCCCGAAGAGGACCTCTGTACCTAGACACGGGTAGAGGAGCACCCTCCGACGGAGGACTGGTTGAGGGGAGGGTGGCGGCGGTGACCGCAAAGACGGGTAGGGACAATAAGAAACATAAATAAATGACCGACACACGACACGTCCGAAAAGAGATCAACGCGGTTCAACCCGATGAGAGATCGACCCCACGTACCCGAAGAGTAACGTCGCCGAAGAGACCAACGTCTCGTGTCTGAAGTTTTCAACACCGTGTACCCGAATCAACCGGGCCGTCTTACACTCTAGAAGGGACTCGTCCCTAGTTTGGGTATAGGGGCCGTAACCGTCCCCCTATGGATTGGTGACAAAGTGGTCCCTTCCCGTGGCGGGGGGGTTGAGAGAAGTGATATAGGAAGGTGGACGGAATACTTCAGTAAAAACGAACTCCGTCGACTTTCCACGGTCCGAGGACTTGGGGTGACTCCCAGGAGCGTCGACGAATCTTCAGAACCGGCTAGGTAGTACTAAGGGACCAAACTGGTCACAAATAGTTTTGTGGTGAATTTCCACGCAGTATCTCTTTTAGAAACTCTACTACGTATAGTTAGTTACCGGTACTTGAACCCGTTTGAGGTCCTCCACCACTCCCTGTCCCTTCGGACCACAGGATGTCAGGTACCCCAACGCTTCTCGACATACGTCGAACCGCTGACTTGTTGTTACGTAGCTAGACTGGAGAATAAAGAAAGAGGGAGTTGCAAAGTTTGTGTGTCGTGTTGGAAAGACAAGCCGTAGGAAAGGTCCCTGGTCGGGAACCTTCCTTTGTCGACCGGAGTTCAATTCGGACGAGAGTGACGGTCACACCTCCGAGAATTCCACTATTTCTACCTGTCTCGCACGTGAAGGAAAGGTCCGTTCTCCTCCTACCACCCCCGCGACCGTAATATCCGTCACCGTCTCGATCCTTCTCGAGAGACCTCTTTTTCTTGACCTGTCCCAGAACCTTCACCTCGAGGTGTAGAAACGAAACAATAGACTTGACCGTCGTCCTCGGAATCGTGACCCAGGGGGAGAGAATGTTTGATCTTTCAGGGAAAGTAAGGGCACCGGACGAGGGGTTGTAGACTCTACCGTTTTCGGGAGTTGACCCGTCGTTGGAGGCACAACCTATGTGTACATCACTTTTCGTTCCCCGAAAGACTCGTTCACCTCCCACAAATCGACGAAATGTTAACACATCTGGAAACCACCCCTCCCGAAGGGACCACCGACTCTGCCGTTTCTTAAGCAGACGTTACGTCCTCTGGATCTAAGTTAGGGACCCCAGCGTTTCTAGGGGACCTCATCCTATGTCGTTGGGTGAGGTTATAAGAACGGACCTCTTAAGGTACCTATCTCCTCGGACCACCCGATGTCAGGTACCCCACAGTTTCTCAGTCTGTGGTGACTCGTTGATTGTGTGTGTCCGGAAACCCTCGTCTTCCCACTTACGAATATAAACGGTACACGAACCGGACTCTGGTCAGTTAACATTTCCTTTAGTCAGGATTTATAGGTAACCTTCCTGACTATGACTTCGACTTCGAGGTTATAAAACCGGTGCACTACGTTTCTTGACTGAGTAACCTTTTCTGGGACTACGACCCTTTCTGACTTCCGTCCTCCTCTTCCCCTGCTGTCTCCTCCTCTACCAACCTACCACAGTGGCTGACCTACCTGCACTCAAACTCGTTCAAGGCCCTCAACCACTACCTGACCTTTCGGACCACACGACGTCAGGTACCCTAGCGTTTCTCAACCTTTACTGACTCGTTGAGACTTGACTCCGGGTTCAAACAAGTAAGGTTTTTATCAAATGCCCGAGGTAAATGATTTGGTATATGAATAGTCGTCCACCGAGGTACCGTCTGAGACGGACGTCGCGTCCTCTACACCCAAACTGGGGACCCAGTCCTGTCAGGGGACCTCCTCCCGTACCGTTGGGTGAGGTCATAAGAACCAACCTCTTAAGGTACTTGTCTCCTCGGACCACCCGATGTCAGGTACCCAGTGTTTCTCAACCTGTACTGACTCGTTGACTTGACTTGACTCCGGGTTCAAACAAGTAAGATTTTTATGAAATACCCGAGATAAATGATTTGGTATATGAATAGTGGTCCACCGAGACACCATTTCTGAGACGGACGGTTACGTCCTCTGCGTTCTCTACGTCCAAGCTACTCTACGTCTAAGCTAGGGACTCAGCTCTTCTAGGGGACCTCCTCCCGTACCGTTGGGTGAGGTCATCAGAACGGACCTCTTAGGGTTCCCGTCTCCTCGGACCGCCCGATGACAGGTTCCCCCACGTTTCTCAACCTGTACTGAATCGTTAGTTTACTGTTATGAATAGTGGTCCCCGGCCCTCTTCCCCCTTTTTGTATTAGTGACTCAGGTAGAGGTATCCTATGACCCTACGATTCCCATATGTCTCCTCCTCGTCGATGTGGTCAGACAGGTTCCTTCCAGACCCCAGGCCATTACGAAACGTCTCCTCCACTATGATCGAGACTCGGAATTTCCTCCTCAGTCTTCTTCCGTCCTACCTACCCCACCCCAGCCCTTCTTGTCACACACGTTCTTCCAACAAGGTCTTTCGTCATTCACGCGCACGTTTCCGTGTGAACGGACTTCAGTACCATGCAAGGTGACTTGACACTCGTTACGTCGTACCGACGTCGGGTCCCGCTGACTCCTCTCTCCGTCCCCGGTCTAGTGCATAATAGAGCATACGGTGTGATCTTCGTTACCCTCGGAAATATCTTAGGGTGGGAAAGACTCTTCATAAATATTAAACATTAGATGTTGTAGGGGTTAAACATTTTGGATTCGTTAAAATTCTGGATCGTTGGGACGAAATGTTCCCCTTTCTCCGGGACTCACCGCTTAACCAAAGATTCTTCCTATAGATAAATGTTAAATTTAAACTACGATCCTTGTCAACCGTTCTTCCTGAACCTCGTTCAGTCAATTTTTGGTCTGAAAGAAAGACAGGATAAAATAGGAGGTTAGTACAAATATGAGCTCGCTTCATGTGTTCCTAACCCCGCTTCTAACCCGAAGTTTTTTTATTTTTTGCAACGGAGCAGAACATGTCCATACACACAAAGAATGCCTCACGGACCTGACGTTGACAGGTTTCAGTAAAGGAAAGTAGGGGTGGACCTGAGTAGGTGGTTTTCCACGTGGAGTGAGTAGGAACCGACTACCGTCATCAACGGTCGAGTGCCCAAACTACTAGTCTCGACCAAGTAAGTAATGGAAGGGTCTGTCGCAGACTACAGACGGACCCCACGTGGTCCTGGGACCGGTACTACAAGATCTGCCGTAGTCAAGACTGGTTAGTCTACAGGCAAGATTCTCCCACCTCGGGGTCTCCCTGGTCAACAATTCGTAGAAATGACAGTCGGGATCAGGTCCTCGGACCTACGAGTTAACGTACCACACGTCTTCACTCCTTCCAAGTAAGTTGACTGTAGCCTTAGTCTCAACGTTACCTTACCCTCAAAAGGGAGGAAGTCTTCGAGATCAGGGTCCGGGGTGGGCTCTCAGACCCTCCGAGTTCGGGTACCGGTCGCCTGAACAGATTGGTCCCCTGTCACGGTGTGACTTGGACTGGCCTGGTCCCCGTGAAAACCCTCTGCTCGGGGTTCAGGAAGAGTCAGAAGTAGTGAGTGGACGGGAGTAAGATTTGACGACCGCACGCCCACCAATGATGATTCAGTCTGGTGTAGGAATCCCTTTGACCCGGAAACCTTTTGTCCCCTTACTCAGTCCTTCGGGTCTAGACTCTGGATAAGACATTACGATGATGTCTCCCGTTTCTTAAGTCTCTTTCCCGTCAGATCCCACAGTTAGTTCTGTCCCTGAAACCGAAGAGTATCTTAATCCCAGTGACCGAAATAGTACTCGCTCAATATGGCAGAAAGTCTCGCAGTTACAGAAGTGACTACTGGATTTCCATCGGTGTCATGGATCGACCAAGGTTCTTCACACCACTCCTGGTTCATTTGATCGCGAAGTAAATAAATAAAATTTTCAGTAAATGACTGAAGTAAAAAATTTAAATAAAAAACTAGAATAGTACGGTTTTTATTAGGACCCCCGTACACTCTAGAATCAAGGGGTTGGTCCCTAGTTTGGAAGTGGGAGATGTCACCTTCGTGTCTCAGAATTGGTGACTTAGCTGTCCCTTCAGGGGACTTGATCACGAAATTTGGTCATTCATGCCACAGACCGTGATAAACACGAGTTGTTTATCATCGAGAACCCCGGTGAATCATCCCCTGGTGACCCAAAGGTGTTCCTACTGTACACAATTGTAGATGTTTTGGAACCTTATCGAGAACGAAGTTCGTGAGTTATTTAGTTATTTGCAATTACTGGTAGTAACAGAAGTAGAAACGGTAACGGTACGAAAGATAATAATAATGATGACCGATGTAGGAGAAACCCCGAAGGGTCCACCGTGGTCACCATTTCTTGGGCGGACGGTCACGTCCTCTGTAGTTCTCTGTACCCAAGTAGCCCTTCTAGGGGACCTCCTCCCGTACCGTTGGGTGAGGTCATAAGAACGGACCTCTTGAGGTACCTGTCTTCTCGGCCCACCCGATGTCATAGACCCCAACCTTTCTCAGTCTGTGCTGACTTCGCTGAATCGTACACACGTGTAGGACAAACAGGTCTCAAGACAATAAGAAAATACTGATCTCTTGAGTGAACCCCTGACCCCGTACCCAAATTTTCACTCCTCTGGTCGAGTTTGCTCGTCCGAACGAGACAGGAATTGATCGGTCCCACATTAGAACCTATTCACTACGATGAAGAGACCCAGTTTAAATGGGGTTTATGTTTTTCTCTCCTCCCAAAAATCCGCCTCGGGACGTGCGGGAAGAACAAGGTTCTGACACTCAACAATCAAGGGATTCCTACGGCACGTACAGGTAGTGACCCGGTCTGGGGTCCCCCTATAAATAGGTTGTCTACGGATGACTTGCGGAAGAAACACAGTCGAAGACTCGGGTGGTACCACCCGTCCTGTCGGTACGAGTGTTGAGAGAGAACTTCCAATGTGAGTCCTGATTTCGAGTCCCCTACTAGTCTTTGTCAAACCGAATACTGAAACAGGTCACCTGAGATTTTAAACCCCCACGACGTACTCAACTACCCTCGAAAATGATTTCAAAGTGGGTTAGAGACTAACTCTTAAACTTAAGTGAGAAACTTTGGAAACGTTTCTTGGGTAGAAAAATATAAAAGAAAAGGGTAAGTTGACGTCCCTCCGTGAAGGTGTTCGTTCATTCAATCTTTACCTTGACACTTTTAGTAATGAATCGTTCTCTGCACAGAGATCCCTTCGTCGGGGACCTTCTTTCGGCACGGGAAGTGTTAGGGAATCTGCTAAGGAACCCGTCCTGTCTTGAAGACTCTTGTGGTGTAGTTTTCCGAATTATGATTTTCCTTAGTTCTCGAATCGTTTTTACATGGAGTCAAAACAAGAAGATCTATTGTGTGTACTTTAGCAGAAAGGAGAAAATGAAGAGTAAACAATTAGGAACCTTTTAAATGAGGTTTTTCTCTAAAAAAAAGGGAAGGAAGGAAGAATTGTCTAGTGTCCCAGGATGGTAACAGAAGGTCTTTGTCAGTAGGAAATTGTCTTGGGGATAAAAGAGGGTCCCTGGTCGTGACCGTCCACTAAACGTTAGAAGGCCTCGTGTCCAGTTGTATTTCAACCCCTTCCCATCTGTCCTAACCGCGGTATCGGGGTCCCAGACTTCAAGCTAAGGTCGAGAGGACCCTTCCGTCCCGTATCCAACTCCTTCTGTCCTCAGCTACGGACCCCGGGGAGTGACCGATGACACGGTGCCGTGAATGACGTGACTCGGGGGCGACCGACAGGTTTCAACCCCACGAGGGTTCCTAATTTATTCACTGACTCGAACGTTGAACCGAACATTCGAACCTAAGGTCAGGAGACGAGGTACAAGAAGGAGGGGCTCAGTACCGTCTAAGGTCTACTCACTTGGTACACACCCCGTCTGACCCCCACCGGGACCTCCTCCCGACTCCCCCTCCTTCAGTCCCCAGTCGGACTCCTGTCCCCGTGGCCTCGAAGCCCCACCCCGTCCATCACGGTGTCCTCCATTGTGTAAACTGAACAAACTGTTAAAAGGGGTGTCACCCGGGTTCGTCCTTACACGGGGAAGGGGTCGGGGTTACTTTGTCTAGATTCCTTTGTGTGGGTGTCGTCTCCTCGGGACCGAAAATTCGCATACCGTTTACGGGGAGAATCGAGGGTAGGACCTCGAATAAAGACCTATGGGATAACTTTTTGGATTCCACCCCTCACCCAAATGTTCCATAAACCGTCCTTTCGCGTCGTAATATACGTTTCACTAAAGGACTAACGCAAAATTTTTAATTTTTCAGTGACCGGAGATCTTCTTTTAAGCCATTTTCAAGTCACCTACCTGTCCGCTCGTTCCGGACTGTCGCGGGTCGAGAATTCAAAAGGATCGTGTTACCCGTCAGCGACAAGAAAGGGAGCGTCCAGTTCCAGTCGTTCACCGGACCCGGTCCGTCTCGGGTGTAGAACCCCTTCTTACCCCCACACACACACAGCCCCCCTCGGCTCTCCTTCCGGGAGGGGTGGCGCAAGAGGCAGTGGGGTTTTGAACAGGACGGCCTAAAGGAACGGCTAGGTGTCAAAACTCTGCTTGTCGATACCTTTCCTCACAAAGAGAATAGAGGCGCACCCTCGGACAGCACATAATGCACTTGTCATAAACACTTTCAAAAGACTCGAGAACCTCTTTAGCTCCTCCTCCTCCTCCCTCTCCTTCTCTCGTCACTTCAAGGGTCTTCTTTAAGACCCCAAGGGTTGGGCCCGTCCCCGCTCCTCGTTTCCGCGCTTGTCCGTCGCCTCGGGCCGGGCCCAAAGTCTGGAATCACGGAACCGTAAGACCCGGTCCCGACCGTAAAGGGAAGCCTCCTTGGACAGCCGAGTCGGCCGGGAGTTGATAGCGGCTCTCACTTACTTTATGGGTCGCCCTGTTACCTCCCCGCGCGGGCCGCGCCCTGGTCGCCCTCCCTCGGACGGGCTTCGATCGGGGGGCCTCCTTCCCGTGAGAAAGACGGGTGAGACACTGGAGTGAAAGAGAGACGGGACCCGGTCCTCCGAGAGGTTTCCCGGAGAGTCTTGGGACCTATCGGGGAAGGGGTGTGAACGGGTGGTGCCCCACCTCCAAGAAACACCTTTTCCCGACCGGTCGCACGCCCGCCGGCGCCCCGCCCCGCGCTCGGAGTCGGAGGGCCTGGGTGTCGCCCACGCAGGGCGCGGCGCTCACGCGTGAGGAGCTTCAGGACACGGTCCTGACCCCGAGCGCCAGGGCGGGAATCTCCCTGACCCTCTTTTCGCTCCCGATCTGGCACACGGACCCTTGGGGAGCGGGGTTGGGGCGGGGTTTAGGGTCGGTCCTGTGCGCCCCCCGCCATGTCTGAAACGGGTCTCCAGAGGCAGAGGCGCGGGTCTCTCGTCTTCTTGGGCTCCCTCGTCCCCCGCGCCGCCTTAGTCGACTTGCAGGTTTTGGTCCACTCCCACCCCTTCCCACAGTCGATTGGGGACGCGCGACGATGGCCGGGCGGGGCCACGACCCGAGGGCCCGTCCGCCCTCCGCGTACACGGGTAGACCCACAGGACCCCTAGGAGCGGAAGGGCCCTCGGGCGCCTCTCGGGGGCGGGAAGCGGGACCGGGGCCCCTAGGGGAGGGGGTCGTGTCTCTAGGGGCGCGCGGGGGACGGGTGAAACGATTCCGCTCTTTCGCCGGCTCGGCCTCTGTTTCTTTGAGGTTGGAGGAGGTGAGAGCCGGAGAGGCGGGCGGGTCTGTGAGGGGCCCCGGGAGGGAGCTGGGGTCGCTGTTGCGCGCGCCTGTCCGGTTCCTTCCCTCCGTCCCACCCGCTCAGACGAAGGGATGCGCCCGGTCGACCGCCGACGGTCAGGAGGGCCGGGCCCGTGAAGGGCGCCGTCGGCGCGGGGGCGGGAGGCGACGCGTCTGTCAGGGCCCGGGGGCCGTGGCGGCGGGGCCCAGGTTTAGTAAGGGGTGGAGAGGACGGCTCGCTATCCCCCCGCGCCGCGCGTTTGTTTCGCCCACGTTCCCACCTATGTCTCACGTCCCCACACCTTCTTTAGGGCGGGCCCGAGCCGCGCCCGGGGCCGCGTCGATAAATAAATGGGCTAAAGAAGAAGCTAGAGGCTCTACAGACGCTTCTACTCCTTCTGGTGCTCGTCGCACTCGCGTCGGTCGTAGGTCGAGGCCTTGACGTCGACGTACCACCCAAGCGCGGGTGGCCCTGGGCGCGCCCGGCCGCTCTTCTCGACCTCGACCCCCCGCGTCGCAGTCCGCGGGCTCGGAGCCGCGCGTCGGCCCGTCTGTGCGACGCGAGGCCCGCTCAGGCCCGGTCGCCGCCGCCGCCGCCGTCGTCTGTTCCCAACGAGTCCGCGCCGCTCGGGCGAGCGAGCGAGAGTCGAGCGCAGGCGGGGAGGAGAGGTGAGGGGAGGGGAGCGAAGGGGGCGGGGCGCGCCCCGAGTCGCGCGTCAAACTGTCGAAGCGAGGCGCGGGGACGAGAGGAGGAGGGTGAGATCCGTTGAGGTCACAGGTCGGATGCCGGAAACGAAGAGGGCGGACGGAAGAAAAGCGAGGGCTCCCGCGACCTTACACCGGCCTCGGTCGGTGAGGGGCGAATCCCTCCGACCCGAGTCCCGTGGCGCACGCAGGCCCATGGTTCGCCTCGGGGTCCCTTCTCGCGCGTGGCGAGCCGCACGGGGCGGCGGACCGTTTGCGGGAGGGAGAGAGTTAGAAACAGGTCGCGGGAGCCAAAGAGCGTTTCAAAAAGGTTGTGTTTCTGGTTGTGGACCCTTGTCGGGGGCTGCGCGCCGCTCCTCGACCAAAGTCGGTCCGTCTACAAAGTCGTCAACTGCTTAATCCTCCCCACCACCCCCTTCCCCTCCCCTCTTCTGTAGGCTCTGTCCGGTTGAAGCCGCCCCCGCGACTAACGTTAAACACCCGCTCCACGAGCAGGGGGTGAGGGCTCTCTCTAGTCGGGGCGGTCCGCCAGGAGAACCAGAGGTAACTGTCTGGGTTCCTCTGACCCAGGTCTCTCCCGAGCGACTCAAGGAAATAACCTCGGAACCGATCTTCGGGCTGAGGACGGCCTCACCGAGGAGACAGGTGTCGCCGTCTGTGTCGCGAGTGGGACGGACCCGGGAGGCCCACGATCAAGACTCGACCCAAAGTAGAAGGGTCGAGAACGGGAGAAGACCGTTTTAGTTATGGGGGGCCCCACCCCCCGCCTAGGATGGAACTAGATTTACAGACGATCTTTTAAACGGAGCGTGCTCCCAATTATGAGGGGAGAGGGCGACTTATCACATGTGAAGGGGTCGTAATCTGTCGCATTGAGTTTAATGTAAAACGTAGTGGGTAATCGGACCCCACCCTTCCCGGGGTAATTCAAAATGTCCTTAATCTATTAATGGGTTGAAAAGAAGAAGAACACGATTAACATTTGTTAGGACTTTAGTCTTTTGAAGGGTCTTTACTAGTCGACCGATCGTTTCCCTCCAATGTACGTTCCCGGAGAGACCTTTCGTGACCTCTTACTTATCCTCTCCGTCCAGCCGAGGGGGTGTGCCTCGCTCCAGGGTCTCCCCGAACCTCGTCTCCACTGACGCCGGTCGGGGAAGCCTCCTCGGGACCCCACCATGCTTAACTGGGAATACTAAAGAGGAGGTTTCGTGACCGACACGACTCAGGAAGACGGAGGAACCCACATCCTCAACATAAACTATAGTAAATTGGAACAAAAAAGACTCTATTTACCAAGCCTACAACCTTCTCCTCGTCCGTCCTACCCTCCGTTGACGATACGACGAGGTACGAAGTTAGTAAGGGGGTAAGTGAGGTAGTGAACCGTTATAAATGACTTGTGGATGAGACACGGTCCGAGACACGATCCTCGATCTCTACCGGATGTTTCTCCGTGTGCAAAAGACGGGAGATCACCAAGTGCCAAGTCCTCCTTCTGTCTGGACGTGTAAACATCATTACCTCTGATGTCTCTCCGTCCTAGGTAGGGACCCACCCCTTCTAGGGAACCTCTTCCCGTACCGCTGGGCGAGGTCATAAGAATGACCTCTTAGGGTACCTGTCTCCTCAGACCGTCCGATGTCAGGTACCCCAGCGTTTCTCAGTCTGTATTGACTTCGTTGAATCGTGCGTATGTGGCCCCTACACTCGCCGTTATATCGATACCAGAGGAAAAAAAAAATAAAAAAATAAAAAATTTAAAATTTTAGAAATTAAGAATGTACGCAAGGGTTTGTACTTGGGGGGAGGGTGGAGGGAGGGGTGTTGTAGAGAGACCCAGTAGGGGTACGTGGTCGGGGTTCGTTCGACGTGGGATGCAGTCTGTACCTGACCGCTAAGTTAAGAATGTACTGTCATATGTACAATCTTAAGGGTAAGAGGGTTTAGTAGGGTGGGAGAGGGAGAGGGAGACTCAGGTTTTCAGGCCATATGTGTAGACACAGAAAAAAGGACAGAACGTATGTCCCAGCAGTAACGGTAGAAGGATTTAAGGTATATATACACAATCATATGACATAACCACAAAAAGAAAGACCGAATGAAGTGAGACATATTAACCGAGGTCAAAGTAGGTAGAGTAGTCTTGACTAAGTTTACTTAAGAAAAATTGCCGACTCATTATGAGGTAACACATATACATGGTGTCGAAAGAATAGGTAAGTAGACGACTACCTGTAGATCCAACAAAGGTACAGGACCGATAATATTTGTCACGACGCTACTTGTAACCCCATGTACACAGAGAAAGTTAAGACCAAAGGAGCCACACATACGGGTCGTCACCCTAACGACCCAGTATTCCATCAAGATAAACGTTAAAAAATTCCTTAGAGGTGTGACAAGAGGTATTACCGACATGATCCAACGTAAGGGTGGTTGTCACATCCTCCCAAGGGAAAAGAGGTGTGGGAGAGGTCGTAAATAACGAACGTCTAAAAACCTAGCGTCGGTAAGACTGACCACACTTCACCATGGAGTAACACCAAAACTAAACGTAAAGAGATTATTACTCACTACAACTCGTAGAAAAGTACACAAACAATCGGTAGGCATACAGAAGAAACCTCTTTACAGATAAATCAAGAAACCGGGTAAAAAACTAACCCAGCAAATAAAAAGACCTTAACTCGACGTCTTCAACGAACATATAAAAACTCTAATCAACAAACAGTCAACAAAGTAAACGATAATAAAAGAGGGTAAGTCTTCCGACAGAAAAGTGGAGCGAATATCAAAGGAAACAACACGTCTTCGAAAATTAAAATTAATCTAAGGTAAGCAAATAAAAACGAAAATAAAGGTCTTAAGACCCTCCACCTAGTATCTCCTAGGACGACACTAAATACAGACTCTCACAAAACGGATACAAGAGGAGATCCTCAAAATATCAAAGACCAGAATGTAAATCTAGAAATTAGGTAAAACTCAAATAAAAACACACGCCACAATCTTTCACTAGATCAAAGTAAGAAAATGTTCACCAACTGGTCAAAAGGGTCGTGGTGAACAATTTCTCTAACAGAAATGAGGTAACATATAAGAACGGAGGAAACAGTTTCTATTCCACAGGTATACACACACCTAAATAGAGACCCGAAAGATAAAACAAGGTAACTAGATATACAGACAGAAACACGGTCATGGTATGACAGAACTACTGACACCGAAACATCATCTCGGACTTCAGTCCGTTCAACTAAGGAGGTCAAGGTAGGAATAAAGAGTTCTAACGAAACCGATAAGCTCCAAAAAACATAAAGGTATGTTTAGAACTTTAATAAACAAGATCAAGACACTTTTTACACCGACCATCGAACTGTCCCTAACGTAACTTAAACATTTAACGAAACCCATCATATGAGTAAAAGTGATATAACTAAGAAGGCTAGGTACTTGTACCATATAAAGAGGTAGATAATCACAGGAGAAACTAAAGAAAGTAGTGATAATTTTTAAGGTTGTATACCTCCAACTTGTTGTGTGAAGACTTATTGGTTGTTTAGTGTCTTCTTTAGTTTTTTTTCTTTATTTTTATGCGTATCGATACCAGAGAATTTACCGAATGTTAACTGGTTACCCTAGTCGGGAGAGGGACGGTTTCGTTCTTCTTTGACCGACCGGAAATGAGAGACGAAGAGATGGTTGATGTAAGAATGACACGACTTGTAGTACCTCTCCAACGATGGTAGGAATTAAGTAGGGTCAAGTCCATTTGTGGTGACAATATTCGTGACGATCCTGTCAGATAAAGGTAAAAGGTAATCCACTGGACACAATAGTAAGGTCGCAGTCTTCGAAGGAAAAAACCTGAGTGAACTCCTCAGTAATATTTACCGGTCCTCCTTGTCTTTGAACCGCTTGACAAGGTAGGGAATATCGTCCCCAAGGGCCGGAGGCCCTAGATTACGGACTACTAGACTCCACCTTGACTACGTTATTATTATCTTTATTTCGTGTATTATTTACAATATGTCAACTTAGTAGGACTTTGGTGGGGGGGGTGGGGACGACGGGACAGGAACCTTTTTGACAGAAGGTGTTTTGGTCAAGAACCACGGTCTGTCAAACCTGTGACGAGAGAATATCTCTTTAGAACATGGGTCAGGGTGTCTCGTTGTAAGAAGTTCATATAGACGACCCTTCATCGTGATCGAAACATTGTCCCTCAAACGTGGCTCTCAGTGACTCTACCCTAAAGTGAGCCTCTCGACGTCCCTTGGGAATACTATCAACTAGAACCCTACGACAGGGATTCGTGAACCCAAACTTAGGAGTACTTGGTCGACGAAAATGTCACCAGACACATGTAAGTGACGGGGAACGTCGAGAGAGACTTTTGACTCACACAAGGACCCTAGACCTTCTCTTTCTTACTAACCTATCCTTAACAGTTCAGACGACCACGACCCATTTGACACTCACCCGTGTACGAACCGCGATCGGAGAAAAGAAAGACTTGCGAGACAAATGTGCAATGAAAAAGGACGGAACCAAACAGCCTCTTTGATCTTCCAGGGTTTCATTAGTACTGAAATTCGATTCAGTAACTTGCCAAACCCAATTTTATATCCTCAAATACCCTCACCGTCGTTCAGTTTTCAGTAATGGTTGGTCATTGTAAAATCGAGTTTAATTATCACAGAGAACCCGAAGGGTCCTCCGGGTCTCCATTTTTTAGGTGGACGGTCACGTCTTTTACGTTCTCTGTCCCCAAACTAGAGACCCAGCCCTTCTAGGGGACGTCATCCTTTACCGTTGGGTGAGGTCATAAGAACAGACCTTTTAAGGTAGCTATCTCCTCGGACCACTGGATGTCAGGTACCCCAGTGTTTCCCTAACTTACTGACTGGTGAGTACGTATAGTTTAGATAATCGATAAGTCCGTGGAGTAGTCCAGGGGTCCTTATAAATTGTCCTCCTTTTCTCCTCGTCCTTCGTCTCGGGGTCTCCCCAGCCTGTCTCAATATGGGTCAGTACCCTGTCGGGGAAGAGTAGGACTGTGATCGATTCCCGAACCGAGGGGAAAGCCCCTGGTCCTCACCCTGGACCGTGGGTCTCGACTTTAAGTCCCTTTAGGTTTTGACGTTCATGGCAAATGTGTAAATTGATTGGGGAGGGGGGGGGTTCCATACATACATTTGAAAGTGGTCTTGACGAAGAGTCCAAGAGTCTTTAGAACCGTCAGTAAAGTGTACCCAGGGATGGAAGATGTAAACTTCTTAGACTCCGAGTTTTCTCACTTTGACGGTACTACTAAGTGGGTCGTCTCTCCTTGAAAATTAAGTCAGGTGGAGGGGACTCGGAGTCGTTGAAGACCCTATACTAACGGTTCCCGGGGAGATCGTGGGCCCGTAATGATTTACCTAAACATTCGGACGTAACGGAAACTAAGAACGGCATAGGGGAATCAAGACCCTACAGTTCTATTTTCCTTGTTTAAATAGAAGTGAGGGACGTGTGAGAAGTAGTCATCTTTGTGGTATTAGTATTTAGAGTTAAAAGTAGAAAGGTGTACCTTCTCACATCCGGAAAGTCAGTTAGGTTTGAATAAAAATATTGAGTCACTATATACTATTAAAAGGGTAAGTTTTGAGACTGGACCATGAGTCGACGAAACTTGAGAGACTTTCGTCAAATCTCACAATTCTTAGACGGTCCACCGTAACTTTGTATATATGATAGTACATTCTTTGCTTAACGGTCAGATACAAGTTACGTCCTACGTCCTACGAACCCCGACCACGTGCCCCTACTAGACCTCCCTACTACACCCCACCCTCCACCCTCTCCCCAAGTGCAAACCCTCGAGTGCATGTCGGCACCGCCTAAGTACAGTTACATACGGTTTTGGTTACGTCATAACATTTCATTTTATTTCACTTTTTTTTTTTTCTTAGACGGTCCACCATTACTAGACTGAAGCAGTAGAGACTTCGTCTTCGACACTTGTCGATATGGACTCCGTCTCACTCCATCCCCACAACACACACACACACACACACACACATATCTCGACCTTATAATATCACTCTTGTCTGTTACCTGCTCTGTCTCCTCGGACCGCCCGATGTCAGGCCACCCAAGTGTTTCACAACCTCTGGTGACTCACGTGTGTGTGTTGGTGTTGTTGTTCTGTTTCATTTCCCCCGTGTAAACGTAAAGTGAACATCGAAAACATTTACCGTTGTAACATGTAATCAGATTCCTTCCTTTACACAGGTCCGTTAACGAGATTGACAAAGACCCTAATAGTCGTCCTCTAGAACGTTCCCGGAAACCCTTGACGAGGGGTCCCTTGACCTCTACGATCGTCTTTCACCCCTTTACCAAGTAAAAACAATCCTTAAAAGATTAGGAAGTTTACCATAATTCCCACTAAAACAGAATATGCTTTCTGCTCTCTTGAGTACATAGTTTTAAAAATCGTCGAAAATTATGACCTTCTTTTACTTTACGTTGTAAATTCGAAACCCACTGATTGAAAGTCACATCTTTAGACATTGGTAAGTTGATGACTGTTTTACAACTTTAATATAATATTTGTAAATCCCCGATCCTTAGTATTTTAAATGAATAGTATTTGGTAGAGACCGAATTTAAGAACTGTTACATAAGGACACTTTATTCGTTTACTAAAGGATTGATCTATTTTGATTGTTGGCTTAGACTTTTCTATGCACGGGCGGCTACAAGGAATGTCGTGTTAAGTACTGTTGATTCTGTACCGTTGCTGAATTTACGGGTAGGTGTCTCCTCGCCCACGTACGGGTAGACGCCTCCTCGCCCACTTACGGGTAGGCGTCTCCTCGCCCACTTCCGGGTAGGAGCCTCCTCACCCACTTACGGGTAGGCGCCTCCTCGTCCACTTACGGGTAGGAGCCTCCTCGCCCACTTCCGGGTAGGCGCCTCCTCGCCCACTTCCGGGTAGGCGCCTCCTCGCCCACTTACGGGTAGGCGCCTCCTCGCCCACTTACGGGTAGGCGCCTCCTCGCCCACTTCCGGGTAGGCGCCTCCTCGCCCACTTCCGGGTAGGCGCCTCCTCACCCACTTCCGGGTAGGCGTCTCCTCACCCATTCTGCTATGCCACACAAGCACGCGATTCAGTGAAGTCAGCACGGTGGGATCCCTTGTATCGGGTGGTCCGATGAGACAGGCACTCTAAGAGGTCCACTTTTACCAAACCCACTGACACGGGTGGAGGTCCCCTAGAAGGACTGAGTCCCTAGGTTGGGGGTAGAGAAGGCAGAGGACGGGACCGTACACCCAAGAAATGTGAGCGTGGTCATCCTTTGGGTTTCTTTTATGCCCCGTATATATGTTACCTTATAATGGGTTAGTATTTTTTCTTACTTTATTACGGAAAACGTCGTTGTACCTCCCTCGATCTCTAACAGTACGAATTTCACTTCATTCAGTCTCTTTCTATTTATTTACTATAAAGAGTACACACCTCAGATTAAGACCTTTTACTATGTTTACTTGAATAAATGTTTTATCTTTATCTGAACTACTATAACTTTTTTTTTTTTTTTGTGCAAATGGTTTCCCTTTGTGCACCCTTCTCCCGTTTAGTCCTCGAACCCTACTTATATGTGTGTGATATATATTATATATGATGATACATATTACATATTCCTAGACGACATATCGTGTCTCTTGAGCTGAGTCATGAGCCACTATTGGACATACTCTTTTCTTAGATTTTTACTTACTTAGGCACATATTGGCTCAGTGAAACACCATGTGGCCTTTGATTCTCTCGTAACATTCGGTTGATACCGGACTCAGCCGGTGGGGACCGGGAGTTAGACACAGTGAAGAACATCGGTGATGGGAAAATTTCTTTTTGTTGTCCCTTTTCTTTCCTGATCTTCTTTCAAAAATTTTGACCGGTGTAGACAGACGCAGACAGATTTTGACCGAAGACGTAGACAGGTGAAACAAGACTTATACCAGTGCACCGGTGTGGATCGAAGTTCCCTTCGCACTTTGTTTAGAAATAAGACCAAAAATTGATCACGAGATCATTTTAATGTGTGTATGTGTTTTTATAATTCCACCTAAACTTGGTTTCGCACTTCAGTCCATGGTCTACCTCTTCTATTTGGTTTTCCTACTGAAGTGAAACGACATATAAACTTTGATTGTGTTGAAACATTTATTTGATAAAGTTATTTTTATCCAAATTGGTTTTTTTTTTTTTTAGTATGTTAATTCTTATTTCCGTAGGTGCTCTTGTCAGGAAACAGTCTGTGTGTACGATTTTTATAAAGGAGTCCCAGTTTTGTTTTCTTACGGGAAAGAGACAAGACTGGTCACGAAGTCGCTTTAATAGTGACTCCAGTGTCTTAGTCGAAAGAGACACGAATCTCAGGCCACACCGGGAGAGTGGGGACTGTGGGGACCTCAGTAGGTCCTTTGACCGGGCCCAGTCAGAGGGACCGGAAGTCAGAACTCAGTGAAGAGAACCGGAGTCAAACCTAGCACCCGGACGTATAAAAGTCTCGACCTTCTCGCCCATCTTCGTCACGGACCGGCAAATAAATGGATTGTTCATAGCGACGTAGTGAGTGGTACACAGACCTGGAGGCGGACCCCTACATCATCCCTAGACATCCGTGTCAAAGACTAGAGCACGTCGAACCTCAGGACTCATCTTCCGGTAAATGTCGACCTTTTGGGACCCTGGGTCTCAGGTCCTCTGAACTGGTGTCGGGATGACGATTAAAGTCTTGACCTTGTCTTAGGTCGGGGGGACAGAGGATCAACTCAAGTCACGATCGAGAGGGCGTGCATTGGTTAAGATGCATCAAAAAGTACTGTAAAGTCACTCTAACATTTAAGAGCGCCCGGCGCCTAAAAACAAAGACAGACCAGGGTACAATAGGTAGTACCATCTTTGGTTGAGTTATGGACAGAGTCGGTACCGATTAGAGTTCGGTGTCGGTAGTGGAGTGACTTCCGTTCCAACTCTTCTCAACTACACCATAAAGATAGTCCATCTCTGGTGTGTACTTTATTAGAGTTCTTGTATCCTTTTTCCACCTCTTATTTTAATCCTTCACGACGGAGCGTTCATACATAACGGAAACAAAAATTATATCAATTAAATTACGTTCAAATATATGAAAACCTCGAAGGGACCACCGAGTCCAGCATTTCTTAGACGGACGTTACACCCTCTGGGTCCAAGTTAGGGACCCAGTCCTTCTAGGGGACCTCTTCTGTTATCGTTGGGTGAGGTCATAAGAACGGACCTCTTAAGGTACCTGACTCCTCGGACCACCGGATGTCAGGTACCCCAGCGTTTCTGAACCTATGTCGATTCACTGAAAGTGGAATATATGAAGTCGCAAATTACTACCGGAACAAATTGTCGTTAAAGGTCGAGTTATGCCACTGGTCACCGTTGTCCTTCGACGTATCGTGTGGGTGGACCACTCGTCCGACCACTTTGTGGTCAAGACTTCACGTCTACTCTCAGAGGTTTCGGCACCGTCGTAAGTAGCATTATAGGTGGACGACTCTAGAGGAGTGTTTTGGGACCGATTTCCCCTCACGGGGCGCCGGGGTTCACCCGAAGAACATGTCACAGGGTAATCCTCAGGAGAAGACGACGACAACGACGACGTCGACTCAGCGACGTCAGCACAGGCTGAGACACGCTGGGGGATCTGCCGTCGGGTGGTCTAGTGGACAGGGACCCTAAGAGGTCCGTTCTTGTGACCTCACCCAACGGGAAAGGAAGAGGTTGCGTACTCTCACTTTTCACTTTCCCTTCAGCGAGTCAACACGGACCGAGAATCGCTAGAGTACCTAACGTCGGGTGATCCGAGGAGGCAGGTACCCTAAAAGGTCCGTTCTCATGACCTCACCCCACGGTAGCGGAAGAGGTTCAGGAGAAAGTGAAGAGGAGTTTACATAAGAAGCACCAACCTGTGGAAGAGAAGCGTCAAGGGGGTCCCGTCCGAACTACTTCGTCTAACCCTTTCAAAGTCTTCCTAGTTCTCTGGTCACCAAAACCCTCATAGACTCAAACCTACTTCAAATCGACGTGTGTTGTCATTTGGGTTTTACGGTTACCGAACAAATTTTGTTCCAAGGGCGACGGGGAGGAGAGAGTACACATTCAGAGGTCCGTCTATCGGTCCCGACCAAACAGGTGTTTCAGAGGCTCTAAGAATGCCTGAGCCCAGGAGGGTGGAAAGGAGAGAGGGTGGGATGTCACTCCGGGAAAGGAGTACTAGGTAGTATGGGTCCAAAGTCCGTTATTTCACCTCCTTCTCTATTTGTGTTTTTCTTTCAAGAAGTTTACATACCTATGGTTCTACCCCTTTCCCCACGACCCTCCTTGACCCTCTGACCCCAACTGTATACATGTAATAGCTGTAATACATATTTTACCCATTAATCACTCTTGAACAACGTGTCGTGTTCCTTGAGCGGAGTCACGAGACACCACTGGATTTACCCCTTCTTAGGTTTTTTCCCCTGTATCATATGCTCGCCGGCTAAGTGAAACGATATGTCGTCTTTGATTACGTTGTAACATTTCGTTGATATGAGGTTGTTTTTAATCAAATTTTTCAACTTTTACACCCAGACTTGTCCACTTCTCAACGTCGTTTAGAGGACCGTCCTGAAGACCTTCTCTCATGTGGGACAGTCATGACTAAAGATCCTATAACACCAGACGAAAAGAGACCCCTATAAAAGATCCCAATGACTTCATTTCTCTCATTTGCCACCCCCCCTTTATTTATTTATTTTGATGCGGAAATTTCTTCTTGTTGTCCCCTTTTTTTCCTGCTTTTCAAAATTTTTGACCGGTGCAAACAGACGCAGACAGATTTTGACCGAAGACGTAGACAGGTGACAGAAGACTTATGTCAGTACACCGGTGTGGATCGACGTTCCCTTCCCACTTCGTTTAGAAATAGGACCGGAAGACACACGAGTCGACTCTTCACACAGTACTTTCTTCCCTTCCTGTCTACACTCCCTGTTGCCCGTCCGAGACGGCGTTGCCCCTACCTTTTCTGGAACCGTCCGAAAAAAGAGGATGGAGGTCGAAACGTGGGTTCGGGAGTAGGTCGGACGGAAGTTACTAACAGACTTTGTTCCTGAACGGTCTTCGACGACTGGTACACACACCCCCGTCGTCTCTCAAAGACATCGACAAAAGTATAACAACGTAAAAGATAGAGAACCGTCGACTAAAAGGACGGAAATAAAGTAACAAGAGTGGGATCCGTCGTTGCGTTTAACAAACAGAATTCGTCTATAAAACTAAAATTATGAAACTGTAGACTCAGGAAGGACTGGGACCTCTCCAACCTTAATACGTTTGGTCTCTTAAGATTCACAAATAGGACGGAGTGGACAAGGAAAGGTACCTTTGGTGTTGTTACCGAGAACGGGTGTAAAAGGAGGATGCGGAAGACGGAGGGCGGACTGGGACAACGGAGGGAGCCACCGGGACGTACCGTACAACACCGGGGAGGAGAACCTTGACACTCCTTGTTTCACAAAAGTCACCGGGAGGACTAGGTAGACCGAGAGGTATCGACTTGTTATTTACTATTGTGGATGTAAATTTTTGTACCAAATGCACCAAATCTCGTCACGAGGAGTTTCATAAGAACCACGTTCTGGTCCCAAAAGTAAAGTAAAGTAAAACTTAAAGAGTGACTAACGTACTGGAGGACCCATTGATCTTACGTCAAGTGTGGCACAGAGTGACACACACAGGCCCCAGGGGTTTGGAGAAGTAGGTCTCCTCGGGGACTACAACGTTTATACTTTAACGATGTCTGCAATGATTCACGAACAGAAATGAAAAGACATGAACAGACCCGTCCCTAAGTATTGTCTGTCAGGTGTGTGACCGTGACCAGGTACCCGGTGTGAAACTCCTCAAGACCAAATCTCAACTAACGTTTCACTTAGTGACAAGTCTTGAGTGGAAAAACACACTAGAGTTAAGTTCAAAGTCAGAGGATTTATACTTTACTTCTTTTATCGTTATGAATTGAGTGCTCAAAGTCACTCTTGTTTAATTCTATTACATAGATTTCATGTACCTGAGGATCGGATTTCACGAGTAGGGTATACCTGAAACTAAATAGTGAATCCTATTGTGTTTTTTTCTTTCTGACACATATTGTACACTCCTCCCCAATAGCGACCTACCACTTTGAATCCGACTAAACATAAAAAGATGTATTAAAAAAGACAAAATATTTAAAAGATGTTACTAGTATTTACTGAGATACTAGTTCTTTTTACAGTAATTTTAAACAACGCGGATAAAAGAGACGTGACTTAAAAAAAAGGACGGTCTCAAATTATGAGAAAGAGTTATTGGGTTATATTTGTGTTTATAATTCATTTCTTTTAACCAAAACGTTTATTAAAGGTCAGAAAGAAACTACAAAAGGTTCGTAGATGGATTATAAGTACAACGTTAAAGGTTACTTCCTTTCGTGTCGGATGTTTTTGAACGGGGTGATTAGGACCCTCGGGACCTCTGCGAAGAGTGAGGACAGGAGAGTGGACTACAGTGACGACGACGACGACGACGATTCAGCGAAGTCAGTACAGACTGAGACACGCTGGGGTATCTGTCGTCGGGTGGTCCGAGGGGCAGAGACCCTAAGAGGTCAGTTGTTGTGACCTCACCCAACGGTAAAGGAAGAGGTTACGTGCTTTCACTCTTTGCTCTGACTTCAGTGAGTCAACACAGGCTGAAAATCGCTGGGGTACCCGACGTCCGATGGTCCGAGGAGGTAGGTACCCTAAAAGGTCCGTTCTCATGACCTCACCCTACGGTAACGGAAGAGACGGACTAGTAGGGAATTGGACCTGAAGAGACAACTAACAAAACATAGTGTCGGGTCGGCGTCGAAGACCTCGTGGTCCCGCTAAGTCTCTCGGTGAACGTCCCTCTCCTCCCCCCGGTGTTTAGAACATTGAGGGTCCCCGGTTCCCCTGGTGAAGGGCAACCGGAACACGGACGCACGCACGACTCAGTGAAGTCAATACAGACTGAGAAGAGCTGGGGCACCTGATATCGGACGGTTCGAGGAGGCAGGTACCCTAAGAGGTCCGTTCTTATGACCTCACCCAACGGAACGGGAGGAGGTCCCTAGAAGGGCTGGGTCCCTTGTTTGGACGCAGAGAATCCAGAGGACGTAACCGTCCGCCCAAGGAATGGTAGTCACGGTGGACCCTTCGGGGGAGGGGCGTTGGTAACGAGTCTAAGACGACTCCTACCGGACTACGACCGTTGTCATGACGACTAGACAATTTTACTCCCCACCTCCCACTTTCTTTGCACCTCCAGTATTTCCGTAGGAAAGAAAAGGGTAGAAGTGTTTATTTCAAGAACCGGTCCAGAAGTCCCGTAGGCCACCGCGTGACGAGAGAAACTCTTCTTAGGAGTAGACTTTACGTGGATACACTACTGATGTGTGAAACTTTATCGAAGGTAAAAAAACGATCCTCCTTTAAATAACTATACTTTTTCTTTCGTCATTAAATTTAAAGGGGTCTGTAAAAAATTTTTCTTTAAATAATTTAGGTTTAACAGAGTTTGAGAAGGTGTGAGATTTTCCCGTAATAATGACGAGTTGTAAATACACCACTTACTAACAAACTCTAATAGAGATGGTGCTTCGTCTCAACGTACATAAATACCATGTCTGTAAGAAGTACCGCGAAACGTTAGGGTGTATATAACTTCGGATCTGATTTGCAAATGGCTCTCCCTGTATTAAGACTGTTAAGTCTTACTAATATCTCTCATCGTCCAAGGACGGAAATATCGTTGTACAAAAACCACTATCAACCGAGTCTACCATTTCTCAGACGGACGTTACGTCCTCTAGGTCCAAAATTAGAACCCAACCTTTGTAGGGGACCTCTTCCGTTACTCTTGGGTGAGGTCATAAGAACGGACCTCTTAAGGTACCTGTCTCCTCGGACCGCCCGATGTCAGGTAGCCCAACATCTCTCAGTCTGTGCTGACTCACTGATTGTGTGTGTGTGTGTGTGTGTGTGTGTGTGTGTGTGTGTGTGTGTGCGTGTTCAGGTCGTCGCCTTTGGGTCCACATTAGAATTCGGTTACCCCCTTATATCGGGTAAGTACCCAAAGACCTTTAAGGAGTCCCACCCCCAGTGATAAGACGGACTTTCGGCAAAGGATTCGAAGGGCTCGTCGGGACTCTCTTCGGGGGTCGGGGGTCCGGGACTGTAGTGACTCTCATCTGACCCGAGTATCGTCGACGGAGTCGCTCGTGAAGTCAATGGGTGTGTGACTCAGCCTCTTTACGGCGTACCAGAAGGGTTATATCGTCGCGTACCCAGACCCTCTCTAATTCTTCCCGTTTAAGGAGCAAGTTAAAAGAAGGTTTTCCTTTTTGACCCTAGAGTCTAGGTTTCCCGGACAACACCCAATAAAACAGAGACCATCCCAGGTACTCCAGGAGCCGGTGTCAGTGACTGAGTCGACAAACACCCCGAGGACGAAGGACTCGGATCCTCCTTCCCTTCCTCTCTCTTTCCTCTCCTTCCCCTCCCCCTTCCTCCCCTCCCTCCCTCTCCTCCCTCCCCTCCTTCCCCTCTGTCTCCTCCTTTCTCCTTCCCCTTCC